>JANTPZ010001233.1:0-16148 GCA_025593235.1 Vachellia pachyceras | reverse complement strand
CAGTTAAAATGGTATACAGAGATATACCTCCGCTCTGAAATCCTTGGGGAACTCATCTTTAGCATCCCATAAGATGTCAACTTCATCCCGGTTAAGCATCAATATATTAGACCTAATAAAGGCTGTGTTGAACATGACTCGAAACATCATCCGTTCGTGGTCCATGCCACTGGTCAAGTTAATGCTTTCAATGACAACATCACCTTGGATATGACAGTTGATGTCAATTTTAATTAGTGCAGACTCTTCCTGCAACACAGAAGTAAGGCATTCAGAAGCAATGAGCAAGCATGGACATATTCTAGTCGCAAGGCCAAGAAGCCATGATGGAATTTGACAAGAACAGATGGATGTTGAAATTTCCCTCAGAAAAACCTTGTACGTATCCCCAAACCCTAAACAAGGAGCATGTGAACTTTTCACACAAAAAATTCTCTCTTTTTTCCTTTGTGTTATAAGTAAACCTGATTCCAAAGATTACCCCACGGGTGCAACCTCTAGAATAACAGACTAAGACCATCCTAAGACCTGACAAAAGCTCCTATGTTTTCAAAAATGAACAAGACACAACATTTCTTCCAGCTATAGCACATCCAAATGACTAACATTTATTTCCTACACTTCTGAGCTTCCAAAACTTAGTTGCCCAACTCAACGGATTACAAGAATAATAGGTTTGAGCTGAGCTATATGGGTTAACAATTTGCATCGTCGTACAATCGTACCAACTGACGGGTGCTTTTATTTTTTTTTTGGGGGGGGGGGGTTCTAACGGGATACTTGGCCCCCACCCCCTCCCCTCTTCAATATTATCGAGATATTCATATATATGATTCGTTGTTTTCTTCATTTATTAGAACATCACCAATAGATGGAAATAACCAACAGAGAGAATACAAGTTCATGAAGAGAAGAAAATTTTCTATCTTGTAAAGAGAGTGACCGAGAATGCTAGAATAATGGATGTAAACAAAGATAAAATTTCACCTGCTTGTAAAATCGAAGGGTTTTGCTTTTCTTCTGTGTTGGGTACAGGACTTTTGGAGTTTTATCTGCAAGAAAAGGATCTTGTCCATAAATACGAAATACTGGACAACATCCACCTTCCCCATCAAAGTTCGGGAAACATCTCAGAATAATGCAGTCCAACGTGAGCGCCCTGTCCAATGGTGGCCAATCTATGGCCACATTCCTCCTAGAAATATACTGCAGATACCGGAGTTGGGAAGGAATTGGATTCAGCGGTGACAAAAACTGCAAAAGCTCACGTGGAGCCTGCCTGTAAACCATATCCAAAGTCCTCTGTTCACCACTATATTGCTTTCTATAAATCAAAAGAGCAGCCAGCATGAAAGCCAAAACCGGCCAGCCACCACGTTCACAGTGCATCAGCAGAACATTATGTTCCCCAAGTGAGAGCCAACTTTCACTTGACCGTAAAAAGTGGTGGATGACCTCCATCTTGAGCACTGGGCAGCCCTCATATTGCCGAGGGTAGTCCATAATAGTCATGTCATACTCTGACAAGATGTTAGCCATCTGACTCTTCGTTTCTTCCTGGCGGAAATTGAAGACCAAGATCGAAACATCAGGAAAGTGTTCTCGAAGTCGCGCAACAATCCCGTCCATGTAGACTTTATAGTTTTCTTCATTCCAAGAATCCGTCGTGAAGCAGCAGTCGAAAACTGGACGTACAAATAAAATGTACAACATTCAGTAGCCAAAAAAGAAATTCACCTTTCTATCTTAAAACTGCAAGCTAGAAAATTGCGGCCAATCATGTATTCAGTTTTTGGCAGGGGAATTTCAGCGTGCAAAGCCATGTCCCATCAATCAACTTAAGGGAAAGAAAAGAAAAACAACAGTCAAGAAAGGAAAGAAAAAAAGAATATTCTGATTCTGGCCCTCCGCAACATCATATCACCTTCCCGCATTCCTCAAACATCCAAACAGAACTAATGATCTAAAACAACTTGAAGAATTATCCAAGAGAGAAAGCTTGGCACGGTGTCCAACAAATGCAATCAGAAGAAAGAAGGGAAAGAGCTTTAAAAAGAATTCTATCAAAAGAGGAAAAAAATGGAATGAGGAAAGTACCATAAACTCTCTCACAGATCTCAAGAAGCCCATCGGGGGGCTTACGAAAGAACAATTTCCGCAGCAAAGTCATGTCCTCGAAGCTCGAAATCCCGAATTCAGTTCCTCAATGATAAAATCCCGACGGAGCATAAGAAAACTGCGAACTCCGAAACGAGAAATTTCATTCAGCAGAGGGACACTTTCCAATAATTCCGTTTATATCACAAAATAGATTGCAAAGCGGTTTAAGAAAATGGAACGAAAATATGACAATGATAGCAAAAGCAAAGTGAATCTGATCTTCCAGCTTGACCCTCCGACTCACAGCTAGGAGGAGGAGGTGGTGGTGGTGAAGTGATTGACGGAGATGGGTTTGTCAGTTTCGTTTGCGCAGGTGAGTTGTTTTAGGAGCTGAAGATTACCGACCGACTCAGAGTGGTCCCGGGTGGGTACGTGGACACTTGGGGAGGAGCCACGTGTGTCGTTATACCAGAGAAGGGTAATTCCGGTAAGTGAATTTTCCATTTTGTTATGTGCGAGATTTGCCTTGAGAGCTACGTTTCCGTACAAGCCCATATCACGTGCCGCTTTCATCCCTATCCATTTTCGCTTACATTTATGTTTAAGTTTTAAATGAAAAAAAAAACTTATGTTATGAATATTAATTACTACTCAATGAATATAAATATTAATTAATATCTTTTAGGTATAAAATATGGTGGATTGTTAAAATTCAACTCACTGACAAGTTAAATAAGTGAATTTTACATTTTTACCCCTTCTCACTAATATATACGTAAATATTTCTATACATTTTAAATTATATTATATTATTTTAATTGTGGTTGATTTGACCCAATTTAATTAAAGGATTTTTGAACTCTGTGCAAGAATAAAATTACCAGATCCATTCCATTTGTAATGTAGAATTTATATGGTGTGGTATTAATTTAAAGTGTATTAAATTTATTAAAAACAATTATTTTATATTATATAAGCCAAATTAAAGTTAAATTAAAATTAGTAAAACTAGGAAGGTAATTTTTCGAGTAAGATATAAAAAATGTGAGTAATTAAGTACCATTTAGATCCTTTTGTCTATAGGATCAAGATTCGTGTGCGTGTGTTCTTGGTTACATCAGAATAAGAATAAGAATGTTTATATAAAACAAGAATGAATTGGTAGTTTTAATTTAAACTTTTTCGGATTTATTGATGTTATCGAGAATCTATGTTGTCTTGATTAATTTTATTTTCAAAATTAAAAAAATAATAAGTCGTATGCATGATGTGAGGCTATAATTAATCATTTAAAAAAACAAACTACCAACAAATACATAATTAAATATGTAATAATTAGAGTCCATACTTTAATTTTGCTTTTTCTTGAACTAAAATAAGAGGGTGCACGAGAATATGTATCAAATGTTTGAACACATAGAATAATTTTAAAGAAATAAAATATCTAAATTACATATTTGAAAATGACATTAAATAGGTTAGAATGAAAGCATTTCTGGGGATTTTATAAAGGGTCAAAATAAGAGAGGATAAAATAAAAATGAATGACTTATAAGATATCATTTATGGACCACAAAACGACTAACCCAAATTAAAGCATCAAAATTTGACAACTACCCTTTTAATTTTCATTTGCAAGCTGCTGGTCAATACATCTTTCTCATTGAGGTCATGTTTGATTCTAGAAATGATTTTGAGGAATAAAAAACATAGAAAAGAATAATAAAATGAAATTTTGTAAATTAAAGTAGGGGAATGAGACTAAAAAAACCTTTAAACTACATTAAGGATAAATTAGGGTGTTCAATATGCTTAATTTTGAACCAGGGCCAGTGGACCAGGTAACGATATTGAAATGTTATGGAAATACAATAATGCCCCTAGTACATTAAACAACCAATTTGCAATCAACAAATTCCTTATAGCTGATAGGTTATTACTATACTTAAGTTGTGATTCGTTAAACTTGAATTCCTATAAACATATGGTAAAGAGAGTTTCCATTTTTCAAGTTCCAGGGGCAATAAATTCATATAAACAAATTTCTAATACTTGACTAATTAATACATGTACTCTCGTTATAATTCACTAAATTTAAGTTGCAATTAACCTTTGGTAAAGAAAAACTTGTTGATGATAAACTAGCTCATTTCGTTAAATCTAACCTATTGTTAATCTTGCTTTTTTGGGTCTTGGTACTGATCATGTCACCAAGCCAAGGTTAGGGGCATGTGGAAGAATCGTACGTTGGGGGCAAGTGGTTGGAAGTTGAGTTCATATGTTAAGCCACGCAAGTTTAGCCTACTTACACATAGCAGTAAAAAAACAAAGAACATTTGGAGAATCAAAGAATGTTTTTTTATAGAGAAGAGCAAAGAACAACATCTTTGAGACTATACCGTGCCTCTTCAAGAGATCGTTTAGGCTCCTTAAACAAACGTTCAATAGTGTTTTTTTATAAACCCAGACTAATCCAGATTCGAGCAAAGTGGGTCCCTTGCGAGAGGTAAAGCTCTCCCACTAAGTATTTTAATCGTAGCTAGGAGTGGGACAAGGCCAGGCGGCCTGTCAGGGGCCTACGGCCTGGCCTGTAAAAGGCCTGAAACAGGCCAGGCCCAGGCCAATTATTTGGCCTGTTAGCCTGACAGGCCGGCCTGAATTTTTTTTTTTAATATCTTCAGACTTCTCCCCACTGAACCACGCGTCCACGCCACGCACACACTTAACCTCAGTCATTCGGTCATTCCCCGCACACCGCACGCACACACAGCGCCGCGCTTTGCCCTCTCATCCCTTCCCTTTGTCCAACGTTTGCCCTAGCCCCTCGTCCAGACCGCCGGCCGTCGCTGATTGCTTGCTTCCGGTTCCAGATCCAGTGCCTCTCTTAGCTCATTCTCTCATCTTCTCTCCTCATCGAAAGAGCTCAGTTTCAGGTGTGCCTTTGATTCGCTTGAATTTATCCTTCGTGTTTTCTGCTCTGTTCACTGATTCGCTCGTGTTCTCTACTCATCTTCCAGGTTCCAGCTCCTCAAAAGCATTCAGGTGTTCTTTGCTAGTGTTCTCGTGTTCTCTGCTCAATTCAATCGCTCGTTTTCTCTCGTTTTCTCTGCTCACCGAAAGCATTCAGGTGTGCTTTTTCGTTCTTGCATTTCACTTTTCAATCTCGCCTCCTGTCCTGTTTCAGCGCTGGATATTAAAAATTTTCCAGGTTCCAGCGCCTTTCTTTGCTCATCTTCCAGGCTTCAGCTCCTCTCTTTGTTTTTCGGTAAACAACTTGACTAATGACTTGCTATTGAGCGCTGGAAATCTTAATGAAGCATTAATTCCTGGCTGGCTGTTTTCTTTTTGGTGTTTTAAACCTTTTTTTCAACAAGCACAGCACAAATACGCTCCTATTGTGGTCACAAACTCTTTACTTGAATAATTATGATCTTGGAAGTTGATGTGTCAATGTGTGTTCATTGTGAAAAAAACCACAATTACTGATGTTGTTTTTTTACTGATACGCTAATATGTCTGTTCATTGTGAAAAATTAAAAATTGATATTGTTGATATGTCTGTTCATTGTTTTTTAACCTTTTTTCACTGATGTTGTTTGGTTTTATGCATTTATTGAAGATTGCATCTGTCAAAACCTATTTTCTCTTGGACCATTTGATGTAGTCTGAGAAAAGCTTTCTGGTCATTGAAATTTGATTTGTTTCGTTTATAGCAGAAATGTTCAATGCACGTGGCTCAGGTGTGGGTGGTAACCAATTCTTGTCTTAAAGTTTGGTCTATCTCCATAGCACGTGGCTCAGGTGTTGGTGGTGTGACCAATTCTGCCATGTGATTGGGCAACTGCAGTACATGCTTGATCTCCTTCATGTTGTCAGTAGCAAGAAATGGATCCTTCAATAGCTCAGATGCAGGCAATCTCATAGATGCTGGAACTAAACATTTCTCTATGAACTGCTTCACTTGTGGGTCACTCACTTTAGCAAGAGCAGCAGGCTTTATTCCCTGAAAGTAAGAAACTTATGAGTGACAGAAAAAATTAAGAAAAGATTCAAAGAACTGAGCCGGCAGTAAATTTACAGAGGTTACTTTCTTATATATCTGTGCATGATTTCTGCATTCACTGTATGGGTACTCACAGGTGATCAGATAAGTCTTTTGTTTATCTCTTGATCAGATAAGAATTGATTTGGCACTTTGTATGACTGTATCAGAATCTAAATGAATTGATTTTGGTGATATATGCTGTATTAGCTGTGTAAAGTCTCCCTAACCTCATTTTGTGTGTATAGGCTGACATATATGTGTATACATGTTCGAATATATGCTGTATTTGGCACTTTTGCAATATGTGTATTAATTAATACTAAACAGGCCTGTATACAGGCCACAGGCCAGGCCAGGCCAGACCTATAACAGGCTCAGGCCAAAAAAAGGGCCTGTATACAGGTCACAAGCCAGGCCTGTTTGGGGTGGAGCCTAGCCTGACCTAACCTGTTTCCACCCCTAATCGTAGCTGCATTCCCATCATCAGAGTTCGAACCCTAGCATATGATTAAGCTAGCCCAATACCTTGTTACTTGGATGACTATGTGCTCGGTGGTTAAGTTAAAAAGAATTTTCTATCTAACATTTTAATATTTTGAAATGGGCTTTACTTTTGAATTTGTACCCAATAAAGTTGGCATAGAGGTACAGCAAATGAATTTTCCTACCCGTTTAACTGGTTAGGGTTTGTTTACAATGATGTTGGAAAAAATACTTTTATACAAGTGGTTGTATTTCTAATCCGTACATAGCTGGTGGTCCTTTATTTTGTCCTATTAGTGTCCCTCTTAAACCCAAATCAATGAATCAATATATGATGTAATAAGTAAATTACCATTTTGTACATGGTGCATTACCCTAGTGCCAAAGTAATCTCGTAATTAGCATGGCATCTGCATAAGGATGACACACACAAATCGAGAAAGTAATCTTCTCTTGTAGCAAAGATGGAGGGTTATGTCATCCACAAGAGAGGAGATGAGTTCTTGCATGACATCTTTACCTGATAGGATAGTAAAGATATTGGGTCCATTTGGCAAAGTGGTGGAGAAGTACTTTTACACAAGCCGAGGCAAATATGTGGAGGAAATTGTCTAGTTTTGCGGAAAAAGACTGTTGAACGTGCTTATAAGTAAAAGCACCGCGTTGCTAAACGGTGCCATTATATTCATTCCTTAACATAATAGTCAATCAACTTTTTTTATGAGGTTAGAGAAGTTAATCAACTATACAGTTACCATTTTCTTTACATTAATTTGTTTGACTTATAAAATGATGTATGCTTTAATAATGCTATAACTATTTTGAAATATATTTTATGATTAAGTAAATTATTTAACTTCTTTCAACTCCTTGGAAGTTGATTGACTTTTTTATTGAAGATCAGAGGTAGTATATTGTTGTTTTACTTTCAATGATTTGACAAGGGTATTTTTGACCACATAGTTTTGCAAATGTTTCTATATGTGAGCTTGGTTAATTTGTTAAAGCCAATTGAAAAGTGAGTGAGAGAGGAATTGAAAGTGAAATGGGAACCTCAAGCTAAAGATGATATTATGCCGTTTATATTAGTATTAGAAAATACTTTTCAGCATATTTCACGATTTACGATATAAGTTTATGAGATAAGTTTTATTTTAACTTACATAAGCATGTTTTTTCAACGTTAATACAAACATTTCTAAATAATGTGCATGTTTGAAAAATCTTTCCCCCAGCGGTATATATAAACCAAGATAAAAAAGTATTGAAATTCATAAATTCTTCTTAGATTCCATAATTTTTTCTTGAAATCCATAAATTTTCTTCTTCCAACAGATTCTCAAACAAGATAACATACGGAAAAATATGGTTTCAAATGTGAAAACCATTACTGGCCCACAAAACACGTGAAAAACATTGTTTTATATATTGTTTGAATTCTCCAATACAATCTCCACGTTTTTATTATGTCCATGAACTTGTGCTTGCCATCGGTCTTTGGTCTTCACCGCCTTTTTCATCTCATTTCTTTACTTGTCACTTACGAGAAGACATATACCAACTTCTAGAATTTTATTATGGGAAAATGAGATACAAATTTCAAGTAAGAGAATTAACCATTAAATGATCTAAAAGATTCAAAAAATTATTATGAGGTCTCAGGAGTAGCTCCTGAGGTTGTTAATGAAGGCTGCTACTCCTGAGACCTCATAATAATTTTTTGAATCTTTGAGACCATTTGATGATTAATTCTCTTACTTGGGATTTGTAGCTCATTTTCCCTTTTATTTATTAATGCTAAATCTAGCAACTAGACCATTACTTCTTAAAATTAAAATATTGATTAAATTAGTAATTTAAAAATCAATATTTTTTAATAAAAATAAACTCACAATGCTATGGGTAAATTTACAAAAAAAAATAAATAAAGCTATGAGATAAAGTAGGTTAACATCTTCATAATTTTTGAGTTGGGAATAAAAGTAAACCCTTTTATTAACTTTTACACGTCTCAAAAGGGTCATGACAAAGGTGGCTTAATTATCTTCCACAGTTCCACACAGACATATGAATTAATGTATGTGTGCATCGCACGTTAGATGATAAAAAAGAAATATATATGTAAGATTAATTATAAAATACTGCATGTAAATTTCTTTGAATTTCATTTCTTGACCGCCGCTTGGACGGTGGAGCTAGGAAGTAGGGAAGCTAGTGAAGATGAAACCGAGAGGTGGAGGATGCCTGGATGAGTATTGATAATTGCACAGTGCGATTGACTCCGACCCAACGAGAACCTCAACATGGAGGCTCAAAATCGTGTCCACATTTTGGTGGGTCCCACAACCGCGAAGGACCGATCACATGGAAATTGGAGGGTGGAAACCCTTTTATATATTTGTTCCAACTGGAGCCATTCGTTACCTGGCTCGGGTGAAAAGCGTTATCTTTTCGGTAGGGTGGAGCCGTGAGAGCCTCTCTGAGCTTGAATTTCTGAAATTCTGCTCATCATGGCTTCTAGGCTTGCCGATTCTGCTGTCCTCTTCATGGCTGTACATTGCTCTTCCCCTTTCTTTCCTTTTTGAGTTTGAAGTTTCGTGTTGATGATGATGATGATTTTTTGTTGTTGTTGTTGTTGTTTAGGAGTGAGGTGAATTTAACTGCATGCCATTTGGTTTTTTATTTTCCAGGGCTCTCATCAGAAGCCAATTCAGAAAATGAAGAATGCTGCCCAATACTTACCAGGTAGTCTTGGCTTGAAATGAATGGATTGAATATAATGCTTCATCCAATTCCTTCTTCAAGTTTCTCTGCGATGTCACTTGATAATAGCATTGTCCTTTCTTTGCGTTGCGATTGAGTTTCTGCCATTCGGAAAAAGAGGTTGGCTCTTGCAAACTATTAAAGACTGAGACGAGTCCAGTATTTAACTACCTAGGTTATGAGTTGTGTTATTTTGATGACCAGTTACTGCATGCAACAAAGCTGTCATTTTGTTATTTAATATATAAATAGATAAGCAAGAAAGTTCAGGATAGTAATATAAAGTTTCATTTGTGTATCCTTGCAAAATATTGTACAGTGAATGGCACCCTGCTAATTTTCTGCTCTTTGACTGACATAATTCATGGGTGTGCCTATTGGCTGATTCTTAATTCTTATTCTGCTACAGGCTTGTGTAATATAAAGGGGAACAGGCTTATCCACAAGGGGTTAGGGAATCAAAGACATTTAATGCCAAGGAAGAAAATTACTGCCATACAAGCTGTGGCGGTTCCAGTTTCTGTATCTCCAGCTGACAGTGCCGAGCACAGAAATCAACTAGCTGAAAGCTATGGATTTAGGCAAATTGGGGAACCACTTCCTGAAAATGTTACTTTGAAGGATATTATTGATTCCCTTCCTAAGAAAGTAAGTTTCTTCAGATCCATGTCATGTCTTTATGCAACACAACTTTTGTTTTCATATAATCGAGCTCCTTGTAAGATATTCTATAACGAGATACACTTGAATAACATTCTTTAGCCAAGTTTCTTACTGCAGTAGAGGATGTTCTTTTTAATAAAGCATCAAAGACGGTAACGTTCTGCATATCCTGTGAAAGGTGTAATTGTCGATAAATCACTATATAATTAATCATCCTCTTAAGTTAGCCGTCTTTTTCGCTCCTCTCTCTAAGTTAGGTACCATAGAGACAGAGATAAGAATAATTAGCTCAAGAAGTTAACAACATATGGAGGTCTAGAGGACTCAATAAATATTATTATAATAGCAGAGGAGCCAGTTCTTATTCTTGCTTCTAGTTCCTTCTGGTTCTTCTATTCTTTTTCATTCTTAGTCATTGACTTCTGGAAGTGCCTTGTATCAAATGGAAAATGAATGTTGTCTTCCCTGTATATTCTTCTGCATGGCTTTGTGGTTTCATGTGAGCTCCTGAAATATTGATGATTGATGCATATACTTTGCCTTCATATTTTTCTAGGTTTTTGAGATTGATGATGTGAAGGCATGGAAATCAGTGATGATATCAGTCACTTCCTATGCAGTGGGGCTTTTCATGATTGCAAAAGCACCCTGGTATTTACTTCCTCTGGCATGGGCATGGACGGGGACTGCTGTCACAGGGGTTGGTGCAATATACATTTATTTTCTTATGATGGCTTTGGTGTCAATTCCTTAAATCCTTTTACTCCTGTTGTTTTCCTAAAGGGTATGACTGAGTTTTCCATTTCCTTTTCTTTTTCGTGTTCAGTTTTTTGTTATTGGGCATGATTGTGCGCACAAATCATTTTCCAAGAACAAATTGGTGGAGGATATTGTTGGAACTCTAGCCTTCTTGCCACTAATTTATCCATATGAGCCATGGAGATTTAAGCATGATAGGCATCATGCAAAAACAAATATGTAAGAAAGTTTACTACTTTTTTCCTTCCATGTTTCTTATAGACAACCTGTAGCATAATGTGTTCTGTAGAAGGACTACCCAGCATGCCTTTTCAATAGGGTGTGTTGGACTTAAGGCTCGTTTGCTTTAGCATTTGTGAACCATGTTCACGTAAGTTAAGATAAAACTCTTCTTATACACTTATTTCGTAGATCATAAATCACATTGGAATAGTAGCTTGTACCGCTAATCCAAATAGACACTTAGTTTCTCACCTCAACTCCACCCCAGTAGCATCTTAATTCAAGTTAGATGGATAAGGAAGAAATCATTTTATGATCACTTAATTGACAAAAGATAAATGTCTGACTCTTTTGCTTATATCATTATCTCTCTCTGTATACATGTACAATGCCTACTTAAATGTCGGATAGTGATAAAATTACAGAAAGGGAGAAAAAGCAACAATGGCAGGTGGTAATAAAACAGGGAAAAAAGAGAAAATGTAGGTTGTTCATGTTTCACGGTCTGCTGCTATGTCTACGTAATGCTGATATTCTTGCTATGAAATAAATCCCATCCTATATTATATGCATGCAAATATTAATCGTTATATCTTTATCACGTAGTTTTTGCTCAGTCTATCTCTAATGTTTAGGTTGTGCGAAGACACCGCATGGCACCCTGTTTGGGAAGAAGAATTTGATTCATCTCCCCTGTTGCGGAAAGCAATAATTTACGGTTATGGTCCATTTCGGCCATGGATGTCTATTGCTCACTGGTATGTTACACATGTGTAACTCTTTCATTTCCTCCTCCAGAGTCATTGATGCTGAGTTGAGCAACCCTTGATTTTATACTTTACCTTCAAATTTTCCTGACAGGTTGATGTGGCACTTTGATTTGAAGAAGTTCAGGTCAAATGAAATAAACAGAGTGAAGATAAGTTTAGCTTGTGTTTTTGCCTTCATGGCAATTGGATGGCCATTAATCATCTACAAGGCAGGAATCATGGGGTGGATCAAGTTCTGGTTGATGCCCTGGTTGGGCTACCACTTTTGGGTAATTTTTCTCCACGGCCTTAAACTTACATCTTGATATTATATGAACTTCAAATATTCTTGCAATGTCTGAATTTCTTGATTTAATCAATTCTCTGGTCATATTTTGAAATTTCAAATTATTGAGAGTCGTCTGTTGAAGATGTATTCTCTTGCTTCCAATTATAGATGAGTACTTTCACCATGGTTCACCATACCGCACCGCACATACCATTCAAATATTCTGATGAGTGGAATGCAGCACAAGCACAACTTAATGGAACTATTCATTGTGATTACCCACAATGGTATGGAATTCTCTCTGATTCTTTCTTCATAATGCATGTTTTTTCTTGTGGGTAAAGTGAGACATGGAGACTAAGGTAGGAAACTGATCCAGTTATTGCTGATTATGATTTCTTCTTACTACCTTACTGATGATGATTGGTCTCTGGTTCTATTAACATCTTGGATGATCTGTGTAAGTTGTTTCTGTAATGCCATTAGTTGTCCTTGCTTCAGGTGCTTGCATATTGCATTATATGAAGAGATCTTCCATTGATAGGAATGACATTATGGGGCTTTATTGCAACCCTTTAATCAAAGCACAACAGAATATGGGAACCGTTTTTTACTTATGTTCTTCATTTTTTTTCCATATTAATTTAAATCTACGACACATTTGAATATGTTGTTCTTATACTAGGCTATTGCCTCACATGGATGCATCCACAACAAAATTTATTCCCTTTTTTGCATTTTATCTTCTTATCTGAGTCCCCTGCACTAGAGAATACATATGTTTGATGGGATTGTTATAATCTGACTCCTTGTATGTGCAGGATCGAGATCCTCTGTCATGACATCAATGTCCACATTCCGCACCACATATCTTCAAGGATACCAAGCTATAACTTACGTGCAGCCCATAAATCTTTGCAAGAAAACTGGGGAAAGGTGAGGTCAAATACTTATTTGATTGTAAAGTTGAGTTTTAAGAGGTCAATGGTTCATTAAAAGCATATTAATACCATCATACAATAAATTTAATTTAACTTCATTACTTCTATAAAAACATTAAAAGAATATTCACAGTTGCATTATCTTTAAACCTCAGTTCAGCAATAGTCAAATTAAAATATTTGCTAGTTTTTCTGTTTTGGTCTTGCTATCTTTTTTTGGTCGGGAGACATGCTGGTCGGGAAAAATTCACCTAATCAACTAGCCACTGTGGAAAGCGGTACAGTTTTGTTTATAGAAAGGAGATAACAGACCAGTTTGTTCACGGTTGGAGAACCAAAGACCCAATAAACTATTTCTCAATAAATTCCCTTGTGGGGTAAGGTGGTATTTGGTTTGCAGGATTCTGTAAAACACTCGAGCCAGATATCTATAACAAAATCAGTATCTATGTTATTTCTGGAATATGCAAAACAAACTGCAACTTTTTCTCATCATGCTCAGAAGTTATATATACAGGTTTTTCAAAATCTTGAGAAATCAAAATACTCACATATTAAACTGGTTATAAATCATAATAAAAAGAAAAAACTTCTTGTATTTTTGTTATCCGATTTCCAATTACAACATTATAAGTATGATTTTTACAGATCAGTTGAACAATTTTTTTCTCTTGCAATAATTTTATTGAAGAACCCAATAACAGAAACATTATGATGCATACCCAAGTCTAATCCTTTTGAGAATGTTATTGTTACTTATTACTAAAGTTTTTTTTTTTGTTGCTTTATATCTTAACAGTATCTGAATGAGGCTACCTGGAACTGGCGATTGATGAAGACGATTATGACTGTATGCCATGTATACAGCAAAGAGGAAAATTATATTGGTTTTGACAAACTTTCCCCTGAAGAATCCTACCCAATTACAGTTTTGAAGAAAGTTATGCCTGATTATGCTTGAGCTTGACCAGGGTCCAGGTCCATCCTGGTTCTCTCATCTTAAACTTTATCTGTTTGCGCCAAAGTAGGAAGCCATTCATTTGCTTTTTACAAATTTTTTTCGTTTTGGGGTAGGAAAAATATGATTCTTCTCTTGTATCAATTTTGGCAAGTGAAGAAATTTGATTTGAGCTTTCTAGGAGTTCACTACGTTCCCGGCAATCTACTGCCAAGTTGCGGTTGATGACAGAGTGTCCTTTAGGACGAAGTAAATATTTAAGTAAATCTGAACAGCTAGATTCTCATTAGATGATCACATTGTAAGACCGCGTGCGTGCGTCCAACGGATCAAAGTACACGGGGAATGGAGCAGAAAAATTGACCATTGTCTTAATCTATTGCAGACAATGAATCTTAGTAAAGGGTATCTCCTACTTGTAAGGTGCTGACATTTCAAGTTTTCATGTTGATTAAAATAGTTATTTGTTGCATAAGTTGTAAAAAAAACTCATTTTTACCATGATCCCTTTTAGAATACTTGCAATCACAGTATATCAGATATATGACGTGTTTTTTATTTTCAATAGATTGATCAATATATATATATATATATATGGTGCATAATTTTTCTAAGGGAGAATCGTGATGAGATCTTAAATAAGGAATATAATTATTAAATAATTTCAATAATAAATAAGTACATGTCATTTTCTATTCCTAAACTTATTAGTGTATGTTGCTAATTTGTTGTATGATTTTCACAGTTTTAGAATCTTACAGCAATTTTTTAAAAAAGAAAAAGGCTTGAAGCTGAACAAATTGTTAATTCACTCTCTTGTCCTCATCTGGATCTAACGGCAAATCCAATGCTTAACTGTTTGCAAACTCCAAAGTGAAAGGTTCTTTGGATCATGGAAGATATAGAAGGGTTATCCAGTCTGAAAGACAGACAAGCTCATCCATCTTTTATTATTGCTCAGTTAAATGAGAGAATCTTTAAAAGTTTGCTTTGATTAAATATTAGAACTCTTTTGATGCGGATGATGAAGGAAATCTCGGCTGAAGAGAAACTCATTTTATTGCGTATGAAATGGCCCAAGGCATTAGGATAAGGACAATCTCTATTTATTTGATGGATCTGTTATACCGAACAGAGTTCAATTTTTTTGTCCTTTTATTTTGGTACTAAACTTGTAAAGAAAAAGTTGCCCAAAACCAAAGCTACAACCCACCCCACTATCATCATCGTCATCATCCTCATCAGAAATAACTGTAGTTTTTTTTTTGGCCAACAAGAGATAACCATAGTTAAAGTTTAGTCCAAAAATGTTCAGCAGTTATAACTGCTCCTCACATCACATGCCTAAGAATCGTTCCTCCCACTTTCCTGTGTTGGACTGATACAGCACCAGAGAACCATATTTCTTCCACCTTTCAGTCAGATCTCAAGAAGAAAGTTATATTCTCTCATAGACTCTGCAGAATTTACTTCGCTATGGTATTTGTGAAAGCGCGGAAAAAGAAAAGATAAAGAGCACATGACTGTCCTTAAAAAAGGTAAAGTAAAAGAACAAACTGAAGGATCATAATAATAACTTTGAAGTGAGTAGATAGATAGATGTAATTAAATTATAGTACACTGCAGTGTATATAATCTTTAGGGTAGTTATGAACAAATCCATACATCAGCTAGACCTATGAAGTTCTTCTAGTAATTGAGATGGTATGGTATAGACAATATACTACTCAATCACTCACATTACTTAGCCAGACAATCTAAGGAAAAATCTGGATGTATTTGGACAAACTAAGAAGGAGAAGGAGAAGAAACTAAATCAGATGACTGGTGGGGATGGGGTTTGCCAAATATCAAGCACATTCTCTTCGCTGTGAAGAGCAAAAAGTCTATCACCTCCAATTGAGAAGTCACATATGGAACCACCATAGCTTCGTCTAAGTCTGGACGTTAAAACCCACTCAGGGCCACAAAATACTGAAACGCAATCATTCATGGAAGAGAAAAGCTGACCATCATGTAATGCAAGCTTGGGATAACAAGGTTCTTCGGGCATTTTCCCTATCATCAAGCGACTCCTTGAACTCCATCTAATACTTGAAGCAGAAGAACTTCTTATATCCATAAAACCCAGATCCTCAAACTCATCCACCACACAAATTGAGTTATTGTCCTCCAT
>JANTPZ010001232.1:0-23666 GCA_025593235.1 Vachellia pachyceras | reverse complement strand
ATTAGACATATTCATGATTTTTCAACAAATGTTTGTTGTTTTGTTTAGCTATGAGAAGGTAATAAATACCAACTTATTTCTTAAATCATTCTCCATATATTACTTAAATTAAAGCAAATTGGATGTCTGAAACATGGTTGAGTTATTCTCACTCACATACTTAAATTTTGTAAACATAAATGCATCCATTCATAACGGACTTTTGCAAGGATGACCAACCTTTGGTAATTATACCTTTCTTTTTAAATTATTCTAAAGAATAAGTTACGACTATTCCCCAATATTGCATACTAAAAACAAATATCAATTGTATGCAATTGAATTCCAGATATGTTTATTCCTTGATGAGAATTTAATTGATTGATTAAAATTCTCTCACTATTCTATGCACCACATAATAATTTATTCCTTCATATTTCAATTAAATATAAGTTTACATAATTCAAGTAATTAAATAATTGCAAAATTTAATATTTAATAATTAAAACAATTTCAGCAATTGAATATCATCCAAACATAAATTCCACAATTAAATTGTTGATACCTTATTTTGATGATAAGAAAAACCCAAAATTATGGCAGGATTTGGAATCTGGTTTAATGATTTTAAAACAGTGTTGAATCTATTAGAAGAATTTTGAAACTCGAGTCTCAGCTTTTGCAAACTCAAGTTCTGTAACTGTTTTTCAAAACTAGATATCAAAACTGGAAGTTTTGTGAACAAGTTCAAAAACTCGATTCCTAAATTTTTAGAACTTGCAGTTCCATAACATGCAGTCAGAACTGGAAGTCAAGAGATTTCAGCTTCAAGTTTTCTAATCACATTATAGAACTCGAGTTTTGCAGAACTGATGGTGAAAATTGGAAGTTTCAGATTCAAGTTTCTCAAAACTCGAGTTTTAGGTTTTTAGAACTCAAGTTCCACAACTGTTTCACAGAACTTGAATTGAAAACTGGAAGTTTCACAGAACTCGAGTCCTACTGTTTTCCAAACTTGAGTTCCATGCCATGCAAAATTTCATCAATACAAAAACTCGATGTTCAAACTCAAGTCCTCATTGGAAGTTTTTCAGAACTTGAGTTTATGAGATTCTGAACTCGAGTCTTAAGGACATTTTAGCTGAAATATTTTTCACATGTTTTAGAACTCGAGTCATCATTTCCATAACTTGAAGTTTTACAAATGGACTTCGAAACTTGATATCAAATCTGAAGTTTCAAATAAAAGTTTTTCAACTATACTTTAGAACTTTCACTGCAAACTTGAGTTACAAATGGAAGTTTTCCAAACCTCAAGTTCTGTTTATGAAAACTGGAAGTTTTACTACTTAGCTTTCAAATTTGATGTTTCAGAACTCAAGTCATGAAGTCTTACAAACTCGAGTCCATAATTCTTCTGACACAGCTACGCCTAGCTTTCTGTTTTCGTGTTTGAACAATTTGAATGCTACCTACTCTAATAAATGTTTCCTATCTCTTTTATTAAAAAGCTCAAGTCGTCCAAGGAATGAAGCCGAGCATTAATGTCTTCTGGCGCGACCGTTGAATTGCATTAATGAGCATTTATGACAGACAAACGAACGCAAAGCAGCTGTGAGTAACGGGAAAGAGCTTCTCTCTAACGACTATTCAAACTTTGAATAACGGCTATTGAATATAGTCCCATCTATAAATGAAGAAGCTTATAAGATAGAAGGAGCAGAGCAATAGACGACGAACGAAATTTATTACGCTGTTAATACCTTCTGTCATTTTGTTCATAAAATCCTATGAGCTTCAATGATTCTTTATCCACTCTTTCAAGAGAGTTTATCTTGTGAATCTCACTATATTTCTGAGAGATATTCAAGGTTGGGACCTTGAATCTGTTCAGTTGAAACTGAGTTGAAAAACAGAGTGCATAAGACTCTGTTTTAATGTGTGTTGTGAGGGGGAGTGTGAATCTCCATTGTAAAGGCTCAGTGAGCCTTAATTGTTGTTAGATAGTGGATTGGAAATCTCATAGGTGCTCTGGGGATTGGACGTAGGTCAAGAGGACCGAACCAGGATAAATCGCTCTTATTCAATCTTCTCTTTGCTTTCCTCGGTGACATTGTTTTATTTCTGCGATTTCGTTTTAAATTTTAAAAGTGACCAATTCACCCCCTCTTGGTCAAATCATACACTAACATATATAAGAATATTCTACAATTTGAGGAAATGAATCATAAATGTGAAAAGCACAATTAAATTCAACAAACGAGCTCAAAACATTTTAGCCCAATGCACTTTTTGAAATATTCTACAAGTGGCCCAAATGAAAAATCAACTAAATTGAGCTCAATAGGATATGTCAAGAATTAATTCAATAATTAGATGACATATTAAATATCATATGGTGCACTAAAATAACCACATATGCACATTTTTGTTAGGAGTTTAAAATCTCCTACACTTTAATGTATCCACATATTGTTCAAAAATTAATCTTAACATATTTCTCTCAAATAAAATTTTTGCAAAATATCAAAAGCTGCTGAAATAGCTTAATATTAAATTTCCTTTCGAAGGATACTATGTTTCAAGAAGTATATAAAATAAATGGAATCTAGCAAAATCACATTTATTTTCATATATATATATTTTGGATATTAAAATAATATGGCTCAAATATTTTTGAGACTGAGATATATATATCCATTAATAAAATAAAAACTGTATCAATTTGCATAACCCAGATCCAAAATATGAATCAAAACTAAATCCAGTAATAAAAAGGCCCAAAAGTAAAGTATCAGTCCAAAAATCCTTTTCTAGATGGGGCCCAAGTCCTATTTTAAATAGAGCTTTCATCGCCCGGTTTAAAAAGGCCTAAAATAGAGGCTAAAAATTGATCTCCAAATGGCACGCGTTTTCTGAGAAGAAAACCTCTTTCTTAAAAAGTCCAGGCCCATTAAAAAGGCCTAAACTTGGTTCAAAAATGGTAGCCCAAAATGGTTTTTTCAGGCTAACCCATAATAAAAAAATGTGAGCCTCTCACATGGATCATAAGCATCATTAACAACACTGACGAATATCCTCTGCTGCCAAAGTCTTCGCCCAATGATGGGTGGCCGATTCCAAGAAGTTTTTTTTTTTGCAACACAATATTTAACAATTCCTTCCGGATAAAAAATAATTAAGTCTTTGAATATAGTGAGATAGCAAAAATCAGTATGAAGAACAATAATTTACAAAACCGTTGTAGAGTATATGTTTTTTTCTGAAATAAATTTTATATGACTATAGTTTCTCTGATGGTCTATTGATTTTTATCAATTACATTACATTGTAGATAATCTTTTTTCTCATATGAGATCAATACAATTGAAAGCATGTTAATATCATAATTTTGAGCTCATAAACATAAAGTGAAAGTATATCTCTCGTGTTAGTTATAGTGTCAGTGTTGATAACGTGTTATGAATTTAAGAAAAAGAAGATAGAGGAAGAGAGAAAAGTAGGGAGTAATGTGAAATAGCTCTTATTCATATCTCCAGTGGGTATGATATATATGTGGTGCTTTATATTTATAGGTATGAATTTACAGTATCAAGATATATCGGTATCAAAACTTACATGAAATAATAAAGAGACACATGATCGGGGATAATATAAAAGTAGTGTACATTTACCACACAACCGTTAATTGAATTATTCCGTTATATGGGCCCTACAATACTATTTTTAGATTGTTAAATTTACGATGAAAGAAGAGGAGTATAACACCTTCCTTAACATGCTTTATTTTATATTAGAGATTGATTATGAACCACTTTATGATTATTAGATGTTTAAAATTAGCTAACCAAGTGAAAATTTAAAACTTTGCAAAAGTACTGTTCATCGTTAAGTTCGCTTGGTAATTTTAGATTTTTTGGCCAATTATGAAAATTCATAACTAATTCTAGAAAAATAGAAATCAAGAGGTTCAAGTCTCTAAATAAAGCTTATGAAGTCATCTACATGGAAAAAATATCTCCTTGACCAAATTATTGACCAATTAATACAGTTTATTGCGTGATGAAACACTGTCCATTTAGTCATTTTTTATTTTTCAGCTTTTTCCCTCAACTTTAGAAAATCATAACTTTTCATCTACACATCAAAATTTACTCAACTTTAACTCATTTTAAAACTTGGAATGTGACGTAATTAACTGAAAAATTTTATATCATTTGGACTTCATTTGCTATTTTCCATTGTTGGTCAAACTTTGATCTTTAATAAGTGCATTGGACCCTTTCTAGGGTACTAAAAGCTTTTGTTGGACCAATCTTATGTTAAAAGTATCGAAAGATAAGTAAAGTTCACTATTAACATTTTTAACCAATGAGGCAGGGGTGAACAACGGGCGGGCAGGGCTACCCCGTGGGATGATCCGTAACCCGCCTGTTTAACATACCATGGGTACAAGACTCCCCATACCCGTGGTATAACTCGTTTTGCCCCATGAAAACGGGTACGGGTGTAAAACCCATCAGTAAATTAACCTCACCAAATACACAATTAATTATAAATTCCTCGAGGTTCTGGGCACAAGAGTTGTGGATGAGATACTCAGCCAACAAACCTTTTACAATATCAATCTAACCAAGGGTACAAAACTCACCCACAAGTTGATAACAAGTAACAAAAAATTAAAACCATTATTAAACCTCTCATTAAATATATAGATCTAGATATATTCATTAATCAATTCATTAACGTCTCAAACATATCAAAAGACAATTTATTAATGATGAGCCTAATTTCACGACAGTATCATAAAGATAAAAATCAAGGTGTGTAAGCCCTATAAGTTTGGTGATATACACCTCCTAACAAAATAGTATTGACTACTAAGCCTACAACGATAGCTACTATCAAAATGTTAACTCCTTCCCTTCACACCTCAAACCACTAAGTTTATTTCTTGAAAATAATAAACATCGATAAGGTGAAACATAAAATCTCAGTAACCAACAATCAATTCATAGCATATACAATACGGGATTATAAGCCAATGAAGCAATGCTGAAATGTAATACTCAACAAAATCAAGGTTTTCCATTTCATACAACCATAATACACAAGTGATCCCACCATCATACTCCTCCGTATCACTTCATGATGTGGATTCGACTTAATGCATTGAGCAACCTTAATCCAATTGGTCCCCCTTTGTTCTCTCTCCTGGGTCTAGAATCGAAGGGTTTCTAGCCTCCCACCTGGGTCTAGGCTGGCTTCTCACCTAGGTATAGGCTGACTCCTCACCTGGGTCTGAGTCATATTAAAGACTACCATCATATCAGTAGTGGAGGCAACCGTAGATACAACATAAGCCCATCATCACAAAATCATCCAACTACTTCGACTCCGCCTAATATTTCAGTCATTCACAAATGCATAAATTCACAATTTATTACAGATAAAGATAAATTATAAATAGTTCATTATACATATCTCTAAGCAAAATGTATTTTTTATATAAAAAATACTTCCCATTTCACTAAAATTGAACATATAAACTTAGAGATAAGATTATTTTTTTTTGCCAAATAGAGATAAGATTCATAATATATAACTAATGTATCAAAAATACCTTACAATTCATATAAGCATATAAAATGAATTAACTATGGTAATCTATACTCCAAGATACTTGCAAACTTAAGCCATAAAAGCACCAGCCATACTCAAATCAATTTACACAATGATATAGATGCAAATTTAATAATACAAATTAAATAATTAACTTGTTTATATCCATTTAAAGTCTTAAAATAATTATTTAAAATTTATACTCCTGAATAGGTTCTCAATCATTTAATTTAACCTAAATTTAATTATTTCTCTCCACCCAACAATTCAATTAAAACACAAATTAACATCACTTTTACAAAATCTCCAATTTAAAATTTAGAGTTTCAAACATAAAACTGTTAAATATATATTCATAATCTATTCAACATCATAAGCTGATTAGCACTTTAAAAATATCTTCAATAACACTAATAAGTCATTCGACTCAAACATAATATGAGTAAACAACCTATGTAGAATAAATTATAAACTATTCAAATTGAATATTTATTTTAAATTATAACAACAGTTAAATCATAAATCCAAGTAAAGGAAAATTAACAATTACTTCCCCTCTAACTTTCATTAGATAGTTATTGACAAAACTCAATCTTTATTTCAAACACTTCATCAAATCAGTATTATATTATTACCATTAGAATGAGAAAATTATTTAGAAAAACTTTTATAAAGGAAGTTAATTGAAAATAAGTAGTTTGATTACATAATTGATCCAAAAAAGAAGCCTTACACTCTAGAGGAGCAGCGAACGCCGCCTAAGAGAGAGAGAGGAGAAATGAAACAGACCCAACGGAGTGGCTACTGTGCACGATGGGAGGGGTATTTAAATAGTACCCCTCACGTGATTAGAGTTGGGAATGCCGGCTGGCCCGTATGGGTTGGCGGGCTGGAAAACTCAAACCCAAGCCCGCCATGGCAGGTTGCCAGCCCGTCAACTTTTATTTTTTATTTTTTAAAAAATAAATTTCTTTTTCCTTTTTTACCCAGTTTTTACTATAAGATTGCATATTTATGTTATTATCTTTCCAATCCTATCAATAAGTGTTCAACAATTTCCTAAAAATAGAATTTAATATTACTTTTTTCTTTGTAAGAAATATTGGGATAAAAAAAAGTATAAAAATATAGTTTTTAAAAAATAAATAAAAAGCGGGTTAGCAGCCGGCCAACCTACAGGCTCAACCCGCCTAACCCACAGGTTAAGAGTGGCGGGCTGGATTTTTCCAACCCTAGCCCGCCACTTTTGGTGAGACCCAACCCGCAATTCTCATCCCTACGCGTGATGCCTTCTAACACACATAGCTAGCTCACTCTCTGCCCTTTTCTTTTTATATATCTACATGTATGTGACGCACATCTTGCTCGCTTCTTGTTTTTTTATAAAGACACATTACTAAGGGCCACGTGTACATGGGCTTTAACTCCCTTTTCTTTCGTGTGTGTATGTGAATATATCATATTATTTATATATATACACCACTACGAGCCACATGCCCTTTTACAAATATATATTATATTTTTTCTTTTTTTCTTCTTTATTTTCTTTATAACATTATTTTTTATCATCATTCATGTTTTCTTTAATTCATATGCCTCACATTAGGACAAATTCTTTTTGACTCAAATGATCACCTAACAAATTATTATTTCTAAATAACAAATAAATCCTTTAAATAAATAATTATTTCTCAATGATAATTAAATCCTCTAATACAAAAATTTAGGATGTTACATAGGTCAAAAGGGGTGGTTTGCATGGTTACAGGGAACCCTGAAGAATTTTCCCCTCCCATAAAAAGTCAGATCTACAACAACATACTTCTGATTATTAGTTTATTACAGCTATTATAATTCCAACAAAAGCAACGATCACCGATGACGTAGAATTGTTTCTTCTTTAGTCCCTCCTTCTCTCCACAAGAAACATAACAGATTCATTCCACCAATGATGGTGGCCTTAGGAGGAGTGCCGATGGAGACCTCCAGCCAATATCTCCATGTGTTTTGGTCTAATAGCGGAGTGGAACCATCACTGTCGAAGAAGAAAAGGTTTCGGACCAAGTTTACACAAGAACAGAAGAAGAGGATGACAAAATATGTCGAGAAGCTTGGGTGGAAGATTCAAAAAAATGATGAACAAGAAGCACAGAGATAGCGACATATAGGATGCGTTTAGAGAGGAGAGTTTGAGAGATAGGGAGGCCGGAAGGGTTAGAGGAGTGCGCCTGGAGAGGATAGATGAAGAGGGGTTGGAAGTGGAGGAAATGTGTTACAATGGAATTAATGATAAGGCGGTGAGAATGATAGTGAAGGTTGAAATAGGGCCTTGTCATTGTTGGGTCATGTCACTATCATTGTTATTCATGGAAGCAGCATTGTGTCTCTGAAGCTGTGGCTTATAGACTTTTTCATATCCCCAGTCAATGCTTCTTTGTCACTTCTTCCACATCATCTTTGCCTTTGCTAGCTTCTAGGCATGGGCATTTGAATTGGAGCAAGTGAGAGAGAGATGGCAGGTAGCACGTGGATGAGATTTGTGAAGATGACTTTGATGTTGTGTGATAGGTGGAAGCACTTGCAATTTTTTTATTTTAAAGGGGCTAAACGGGCGGACATGGACACCTTGGGGGTAAATCCATGTCCCGCTATGTGAATGGGTTATCCCGTCCGTTTTAGACCCACCAGTCATGGGTTCAATTTGGACTGATTAAAACGGGTTGAAATCTCATGAGTTATGGGTGAGTTTATCGGTACGGGTTTTTTTGGCTCTCCCCAAACTTGAGGTGACATTTCTCATTTGTTAATACTTTTATAGAAAAATTAATCCAAAAAAATTAGGATACCCACGACTCCTAAATGAAAACTTCTTGAAAAATTAAAGCTTAACCCAAAAAATATTATATACTATATAATTTGTTTGCATTTATGTATTATTAATACAAACTACTCCATAAAAATAATAAAATTGTGAATTTTTTATAAGTTATGAGGAATATGATCTTTTAAAAACTTTTTGCAAATTTTCTTAAATTATTTTCAAAACAAACTAGAATTCATATAAAATTTTTTATTCAATATTTTTTCCATTTATTTTAATGCTAAAGCATACCCTCTCAAGAAAGGTATCAACTACCTCTCAATTTTGGGGTTATTCCCAAAATTTTTTTCATATTTCTTTGAATCATTACATTCTACATAAAATGAATAACATTTTCATATTTTATGTATAACAGATTATTCAGTTTTCAATTTTTTATAATTTTTTTAAAGATCTGCACCTTAAATGCATCAATCATGGCCCTGACTTTAGAGTATCCATATTTAAAAAATAATAAAAAATTGAAAATTAAACCATTTGTTATCCATAATATATCAAGATATCATCATTCTATATAAAATCTAATTATCCAAAGAAACACTTAAAACACATCTAGCAAGAGCTCCAAAAGTAAGGAGCGGTTGAGAGCGCAATTGATTTGAGGCAGTTGACACACATCTCCCCATTATCATCAAGATAGAAATTTTTAAATAAACAAGAGAAAACTCTTCAATTATTATTTCAATATGAACGCAAGAAAAAAAAATCCAGAAACTTTGTTGTTAAATAACTCAGAAGGATGCCACGGATTGCACAGGAAACACGTTCAAAATTAAAATATTAGACTCACGAAACACATTGAGATCTTCACCGGTTTAAATACAATAATATATTCTCGACACATTACATCGGACCATCGCTGGTGTCCTAAAAGACAAAGCATAAATAACGTTAGAAAAACAAACCCTTCTCTTATCATACGCTCTTAAAAGACCTAAGGTCCCAAAATTTTTCTCATTCCTCTTTCACTGTCTTCTTCTACACTTCCTTCTCCTTCTTTCTTTCAGCATCTGAGGTTACCCTAGCTCCATGGTTGGAGCCCTTTTCCAGCCCCATGGAAACCCCGCCGTTCTTTTCTCATGCAGATCAGATCTCCGGCGTTCATCCTTGCCGTCGAAGCTTACCACGGTGGCGCATGTCACGCATGCCCCTCTTCCTTCTTCCTGGGCTTCCCTGCAGGCAGATATTGAGGCTCATATCAAGCAGGCGATTCCCATGAAGGAACCCCTCGTGGTCTTTGAGCCCATGCACCATTTGGTCTCCATCGCCCCACGGACCACCGTGCCGGCGCTCTGTGTGGCAGCTTGCGAGCTCGTCGGCGGCAACCAGGACAGGGCCATGCCGGCGGCTTCGGCTCTGCTGCTCATTCAAGCAGTCGCCTACACTCACGAGCACCTCCCGTTAACGGATAGGCCCAGGCCCAAGCCCAGAGGCCACCACGTGTACAATCCGAACACGGAGCTTCTCATCGGAGATGGCATGATCCCGTTCGCGTTCGAGCTCTTGGCCAGATCCGACGACCCGACTCGAGACGATTCAGATAGGATCCTACGTGTGATGGTGGAGATCTCACGCGCGGTGGGATCCGAGGGCTTGTTGGAGGGGCAATACCGTAAATACCTGAGGACTCAGCTGGGTGGTGGTGGAGGCGCGAGTGGTATGAAGCGAGAGGCAGAGAAGGGGGAAGGTGGGATGCACGCGTGCGGGGCTGCGTGTGGGGCAGTGTTGGGAGGTGGGAGTGAGGAGGAGATAGAGAAACTGAGGAGGTATGGGTTTTATGTGGGGATGATACATGGGTTGCTGCAGAGTGTTGGAAATGCAGAGAATGGGACGTTGAAGAGAGAATTGGAAGGGATTAGGAATTTGGCACTCCAAGAATTGGATTTCTTGAAGGGCAGAAACATTGAGTTCATTTCAAGTTTCATTGATGTTTAACATCGACGTCAATACCTTTGTAATCAAATAGTTTGAGAACTTTGGTAGAAATAAAATCTGGATTCGATGTTATTTGTAATTTTAAGTTGTTAGTTTTTTCATCTTTAATGAAACTAGTCTTATTTAAAAGTAATGTTCTTTTATATACTATCAATCTTATGTAAGTGAGTTTGTATAAAAAAACTTAAGGAAAATGATAAAAAAATCTAAACAATGGTAAATAAAAAAGCGGTGTGAGAAGATTTCTTAACGGCAGAGAAGAAATCAATTCTAAAATGTGATTTATGTAATTGGAGGAAAAAGACAAAATAGAAAGGGAAAGTCTAAAATGCTCTTAATCATTTTAAAAAAGTTTCCAACCACGTCGCTGGTGACTTGTCCCCGATTGCCAACTTCACAACCCCTCATGCCAGTGTCGAAAATCCATAAAGGTAACTTAGCAATACCTAATGGGATGTTGTAATCTCCAAGATATTGTTAATTTTATCTAATTTTTTTTTAAAGTTTTTTGGTTCCAATCAAAAGCTAAAAGCCATGATTTTAAATTTTATTTTAGTCCATTAATTTTAATTTTTGCTATAATTTAACTTTTCTTTAAATTTTATTCTTTATTTTAATTTGATCTGACTTCTGCAAAATTGAAAATATATGGTGATTGATATTTGACGGTTAGAGAGACACGTTCGCCCAAGTTGAATCATTGGTTTGAGTGGACCAAATAACATAAGCTTCATGTTGTGGGGGCGTTAAGAACACATACCCTTCCGTGAAGATCCAAGGCATACAAATAATCTATAAATAACAGTACTTGTCACAAAAAAAAAAAATCTATACATAACAGCGAGCGTAGGGTAGAGCAACATGTGGGACCGGTTGATTCGAACCTGTAAGCAACCCGTCTTAAATGAGCTGCCAAAAACCCGTCAGATTTGGACGGGTTAAACAGGCTGGTTGTTTATATTTTTTTAGATATGTATCAGGACTCACACAGATATGCAACAGTTAACACAAACAATCTCAAACGACAAATCTTCCTTATCCTAGTTCCGAAAAGAGAACTCTCCCTCTCACAGTTCCGAAAAGAGATTTCTAGCAACCATTATCTTCCCAAATCTCAATCCCAGTTACCTCTAATCTTAAGTCCAAAATCCAAAGAGCACGCCAAAAAGAGAAAACCCCAGATAGCACAGCCACACCAAAGTCCAAAATCCCAACCATTATCGCCAGATTGAAGTACAGCCACACCATAGATAGCAATGCTCAGCAGAACAATGAAAGGGGGAATTAATGGAAAAGCAGAGAGAAGGGAAAGAAATACCAGGCATGATTGACCAATCGACGCGAGCGAGGTGGTCGATGAGGGCAGAAGGCTTGAGATTGAGAGCAACAAAGTGATGAAGAAAAGTGTGAAGCTTGAAATGCTCAGATCGATCTTGCAGCAAGACGAGCAAAGACCACGGAAGCAACAGCGAGTGAGCGAAGCGAGAGCGAAAGCTGGGAAAGCGAAGCGAGAGAGAACACAGAAGTGAGAGCGTTGTTTGGATGGATGCTTGGGACACTTCCAAAGCTCTTCTTCTTACGGAGGCGACAAGGGTGGGGCTAGTCGTCGCCAGTGAGGGTAATGAGGAGGCGATAAGGGTGGGGCTGAGGGGATTTTGGGAGAGAGCAGCATTTTGGAATGACGAAGTGAGCAACGCTGCTTCTCTAGGACGCTTCTGCCTTCTGGACTTCGCTTGGGCAAAAATGGAAAAAAGAAACAGGCATAACATTGGAATGAGGAATCGAACGCAACGCCTCAGTGTTTTAAACCAAGCCATACACCATCAGGCTAAGGTAAATCATTAGGCAAGTATTTATATATTATAATAAACTAAACATATAAAATTATTATAAAAATAAACGGGCGGGGACGGGCAGCCCGAGGGTGTGCCTGTGTCTCGTCCCGTTTAATCGAGTCACAAGCTCGCCCATTACGAGCTGCTTTTGGGTGGATCCAAACGGGCACACAATATAATTCTTAGTCCTTTAAGTTTACTCTAATTTTAATTTTAGTTCCTTAGAGGAAACATAATGTGGATTTTATTATATTAAAGGGACTAATATTTTAAATAAAATGAAATTTAATATATCAAAACTGTTAATTTTAAACTTGAGGGACCAAAATACAAATAAAAATGAACTTAACCTTGGGTTATTTTAATTTTGTCTATACTAATTAAAAGGTTTTGAACTATTAAACACGAATGAGCAAGTATCCGATTGTTCTTAACTGTAGAATATTGAGTGCCACATTTGACAGTTATTAACAAAGAACCTTCAAATAATGTCATGTTATTTGACATTTATTCAGAAACATCCATAAAGAAATTAAGTATTAAGCATTAAATATGGTAAATTTTGTAGTAGTAAGGTTCGAATCTCTATAGGAAAACATGATCACATTTAATAATATCTAACAATGTCACCTTTAACATGAGAATCCATATACTTAATTAGTGAAAATATTTAAAAAAATCAACAATATTAACAAAAATAGTGTGAATGATAATGAGTTTAAAATATAGAAACTAAATTATAATGAGTTAACTTTAAAGTTAATATTGAGCCTCAACGAGTTAAAATTTTAAGAAATAAAAGGTTAATTTTTCGTGGGGAAACCATATTTAAGGATTAAGATTTCAAACTTTAGTGAAAGCTTAGAGACAATTAAAAGATTAATTTTCCTTTGATAACCCACTTTTGGAGACGAAGGAGGCAAGAGGAGATTTTTACGGAGTTTGATTTGAAAGAAATGAATCAATGAGTTTATAAAATTTTAATAATGGAAAGAGGTAAGATAAAAAAATTAATTAAAAACTTTCTAACACCCACTTCCCCAATATTTTTAAATCAAACTCGTTAAAAACTCTCCTCAATTCTCCTCCAACTCAAAATAATATTATATATATAAGTATGGGTATTATTTTAGAGTAAATTTAGTAATATTATGGTAGTTAAGCAATTAATTTAAAATATTGAGTTATTTAGATATTATACATTCCATTCTAATACTTGGATTGTATTAACTAATTATTTAAATTTTATTTCCATAAAATAAATAAAATATAGTTAATATATACAAGTTAGTGAAAAGCCCTAGACATACACACATCTCTCATTTCCTCCTCACCTCACAACACACGGTCGTCCCTTGCTCTTCTCCTTGCGTTTTACCCCTTTTGAAAAGAAATCAAAATAACATTACATTAAAAAAGAAAGTTATTAAGTGAGGTTAAGTATAGTGAAATATGATAATTCTTTACAATATGGTAACCAAGGTTCATAATCTCACTCAGAGAATGCTTACATGTAAAGTTTAATAGTACCTTAAACAGAATTGTCTCCTGTTTAGAATGATACATGTGCTTAATAACAAAATAATACGTACATACAAATTGTGTGTGATTGTGTTATTTTTATTATCTCTTAATTTAGTTACACAAGATTAAGTTATACAGGCATATAGGTTTGTGTTTATATTCTGAATTTTTATATTCTTTTCTTGTACCGAACCTGCATCCTCCTTATTTATAATTTTCAAAACAAAATTGGCATTTCATTATTAGTAAAAAAAATTGATATATTTGATTTCTTCCCTTTTCATGTTGAAAACTGGTAAAAGAAAAGGCGATAGGGTAGAAGAGCTGTGAATAATTGGAAGGAAAAAAGAAACAACTTTTTTTAAGTGAAGACTTTTAAAAAAGATTCGGACTCATCACAATCCAAATGTAGGGTATCTATCTCATGATCAACTGGCGTATATCCCTGCGGGTAAACCTTTTCTATCTGTGTCAAGACTAATTCAAGGCCCAAACCCAATATTCACCTTACTGAGTAGATAGCCCTTGTCTAATATTGTTGATATATGGAATTGTTCTAGAGTACTCTTTGTATATTTTACACATGTAATCATCTTATATAATTTAGGATTTTCACCGTTCCTATATATTGAATAGTAAATGTCAAAGGTCATTGAACCAACTTTACAAATTTCCTTTATTGTGTAAATTTTATCTTGGTATCAGAGTTTTCTATAGACTAGTAGCCATGTCAACTAGGGTTGGGAATGGGGATTGGGCTCACGAGCCCAACTAGCCAGCCCACCAATTTTTGGCGGGCTTAAACTGGCATTTTGCCAGCCCGCTAGGGGGTGGGCTCTTCCAACCCACCCCTCCCAACTCGCAAGTTAGGCAGGTTAAGCTTACAGGTTCACAGGTCAGCCTGCCTAACCCGCTTTTTTTTAAAAAAAATAAAAATAATATATTTTATATTTTTACCTTTTTCATTTCAATATTTTTTACAGAGTATGATAAACAATACTAAATACATTAAAAATAGTATAAAATATTTTATTTTTTCATATCAACTTTCTATAATATTATATTTAAAATTAGGCTAATGTATATTTTTAGTCATTTATATTTGCGTCAGGTTTCATTTTAGTTCTTTAAGTTTAAAAAGTGCACTTTCAGTCCCTCAAACTTAACGTCGTTAGTTTCTCTTAACGGAAATTGTTAACTCATCAAATTTAATTAATGATTGTGCAATAAAACGTTGACAAAGCATACTCACATTTTAATTTTAATTTAATAATATAATACATTTTGATATTTTAAATTGTGTAAAATAAGAAAGATTTAAAATAATAGTGTTAAGCTTAATGAGTCAGCAATTTTTGTTAAGATAGACTAACGACGTTAAGTTTGAGGGACTGAAAGTACACTTTTTAAACTTAAAGGACTAAAGTGAAACCTAACATAAACATAAAGAACTAAAAGTATACTTTTGCTTTAAAATTATAACAAAATATTAATACTTATATTTTTAGAAAACTTGAAAAAAGTCATTATTAAAAATTTATTGGTGAGAAGATAATCATGTGACTATGCAATCTTATGGGAAAAAACTTAGGAAAAAAAGGAGTTTAAAAAAAATTGGCAGGTTGGCGGGCCTGCTCGCCAAAGTTGGCTCGGGCTGCAGAAAAGCAGCCTATTCCACCCAACCCGTGTGGGCTGGCTCGTATTCACACCTATAATGTCAACATCTTCTAGAACCCATAGCTCTGCCAACTCACTGGTCTCCTCCTCAATTTTGGCAAAGCTAACTAAGAAGACCCATTTTTCCACTTAACCTTGCTCGATTAAGTTAGACCAAAGAAATTACTCGATCTAGTTAACTCATGTATTGCCAGTAATCCAAGGCTACAAACTCGAGGGCTTTATTAATGGATCGAACCCCTACCCTTCATTGTTCTTCAAGGATAACAACTTTGTGAAGGTTAATCTAGAGTTCGAAGACTGGGAATCGGTCGATACACTACTCTTTGGTTGGCTCCTCAACAAGATGTCCTTGGATGTCTTCTCAAAAATGGTTGATGTTTCTACCTCGGCTGGTCTCTGGGCTACTGTGAAACAACTCGCTGGTGTTTAAATGATGGCTCACTTGTTGATGCTTCGGTCCGAGCTCTAATGCACCAGGAAGGGTACTATGAAGATGGGTAAATAACTCTCTAAGCTGAAGAGCATCATCGACCAGCTTGCCCTTGCCAAAAGCCCTATACCTTTTGTCTGATTTGGTTATTCAAGCTCTCAATGGACTTGATGGTGAATATAATCCGATTGTTGTACAACTATCTTAACAGGTAGACTATCTTAGCTAATCAAGTTACAGACCTCCCTATACACTTTAGAGAGTCGATTGGATCCACTAAATTAGTTTGCTAGTCTCTTTATTTCTAACAATACCTTTTCTAATTTTATCGATTTTGATGGTGGGTCAACTTTCATGAATAGTAACTCTTGGTGTGGAGGATGGAATCGCAGAGCAAGATGTGTCAGAGGTTATTTTTCTCCTCAAATTGGTAGTCAAAACACTACATCTACTAAAGATGATGTCCCTAGTTGTATGCTTTGCACTAAAGGTTAGACACATTGTTGAAGACTGTTGTCATCGTTTATTTGTTCATCCTTTCGGTAGAAACATTAGTGTCATTGGATGTAGAAGCTTCAATTACTCTGATTTGATCATGCTTATCGGGCATCTCTTGAGACTATGGCTGATAATGCTTGGTACTTGGATAGTGGTGGAATCAACCACATTACCAATGACCCAAACAAGCTTGAGAACTCTGTTGATACAAATGGTAACTTGAATATTACCTTTGGTTGATACAAATGGCTCAGGACATAGGAGAGACATTTTTGTTAGGAAAGCCAGGTAATGGTGGTATATTTAGAAATGTGATGAGAGGAAAGATGGTAGCATTAATATTGTATTTGTTGTTGATGAAGTTGCTAAATCAATCAGAAATGAGAATAATTGCAGTAAAATGTTTTGACATTTAAGACTTGGGCATCCTAGTAATCGAGTGTTAAATCAACTTATTAGTGATTGTAATATGATAAATGTTTGCAGTAATAGAAATGAATTGTTATTTTATGAGTCATGCAAATTTGATAAATCTCATTCTCTTCCTTTTAAGGCATTGTCCTCTTGTGCTTCTAAGCCTCTCAAATTAGTATACACTGACTTGTGGGGTCCCTCACCTCTAGTTTCTATGAATGGTTTTCGCTATTATATTTTACTTCTGGATGATTACAGTATATATTCATATATTTGAGAACTAAATATGAGGCTTTGACTATGTTTACCAATTTTAAGAAATTTTATAAAAATCATGTTGACACTAAAATCAAAATTATTTAGAGTGCTTAGGGAGGTGAGTATCGAAGCTTTAGTAATATGTTGAATGATTCATAATTTCTATTTAGGCATTCTTGCCCTCGCACATCTGCCCAAAATGGAAGAGCAAAAAGGAAACATTGACACATCATCGAAATGGAACTCACATTCTTGGCTCAAGCCAAGATGCCTTTGTTTATTTTTGGGAGACTTTTCACACTACAATATTAGAGCTTTAATAATCTGTTGAATGATTCGAGAATTATATTTGGGCATTCTTGCCCTCACACATATACCCAAAATAAAAGAGCAGAAAGGAAACATCGACACATAGTCAACATGGGATTCACACTCTTGGCTCAAGCCAAGATGCCTATGTTTCATTGGTGGGAGGTTTTTTATACTACCACAGAGTTGATAAATAGGTTGCCTATGGTGTTCTAGGTGGAGTTTCACCTTATGGTAAATTATTTGGCAAGATACATGATTATAACAGTTTGAGGATTTTGGTACTGCTTGTTATCCTTGCTTAAGACCATATAATGAACATAAGCTATAGTTCAGGTCTACCATATGTGTATTTATTGGTTATAGTAATTCACACAAAGGTTACAAGTGTTTGATCTCCACCGGGAGAGTTTATTTATCTAGACATATGGTGTTTAATGAGGTTGATTTTCCTTCTTCACATGTTTTATCAATAAGAAGAAGGCACATGAGGAAGAAATCATCAAAATAGAAGGATTTCTCATGCCATTTTTTCCAATAGCTTCCATACCCACTGTCGCTGCCTCATATGACTCTCTCTCACACCATCATTCAATAATCCTCAACACAACCTCTCACAGTCTTCTTTTAGTTATATCACAACTCCTAATTCACGTCCTACAATTAGTGAAGGTTGAGAAAGGATGACCAGATTCTAGATTTTGAAGTTGTACCTGAACCTATAAACATTGCTCCAGCTTCTGCGCAACATTATATGATCACTGGAAGCAATGCAGGTATACATAAGCCTAAATTACCTTTTGTTGGTATTGTTTCAACTAACATGACAATACCAAAAGAGCCTTACCGTGTGGAGGATCTCTTAAGATCAGCTGATTGGAAAAGAGCTATGATAGATGAATTTAATGCCTTGATTAAAAATAAAATGTGGCAGCTAGTATCTAAAAAAGGACAAAGGAAAATTGTGGACTATAAATGGGTTTTTGAACTTAAAGCCCTTGCTTTGCTCAAAAAAAAAAAGAACTTAAAGCCCTTGCTGATGGTACATTATTTAAGCATAAGGCACTGTTGGTTGCAAAGGGTTTTTAACAAAGCCCTAAAATAGATTTTAACGAAACTTTTAGTCCTGCTCTTAAAGCATCTACTTTGAGATTTATTTTTACTTTGGCAGTTACTTTTGGTGGTCTATTAGACAATTAGATGTTCATAATGCTTTCATAAATTGAGATCTTCAAGAGTATGTACTCATAAGACAAACAAAAGATTTTATGTCCTCTAAGTTTTCATGTTTGCTTGTTGAAAAAGGCTCTTTATGGCCTTAGACAAGCTTTAAGAGCATAGTTTGATAAACTCAGAACCACTTTGACTAGGTGGGGATTCACTCATTCCAAATGTGACACATCCTTATTCTTGATCAAATGTACAATGTTTGTCACGTTTGTTTTGTTTTATGTGGATGGAATAATTGTTACTGAAAATTCTAACAAGATTTTGTAGTTTTTTATTAGACAATTGAACTCTCTTTTTTCTCTCAAGGATCTTGGCCTATTACACGATTTTCTTAGCATTGAGGTATTTAGATATGACATAAGGTTATATTTGAAGCAGGAGAGATGCATTCTAAATCTGTTGGATAAATTTGGTATGTCTCATTCAAACCCTATTCCAACACCTATGGTGGTTAATAAGTATTTCTCAAAAGATACCGGTGTTCCTCTAAAAAACCCTACCCTTTATAGATAAGATTTTGGTGCATTACAATATCTGGTAAACACCAAACCTGATATTATGTTTGGAGTCAATAAATTAAGCCAATTTATTAGTTTTCCTACTAATTAATTGGCAAGCTATAAAATGAATCTTTCGTTATCTTGGGGAACAATAAATCTATCACATGTTAACCCTAGCAATCATCTAAATTTGCAAGTTTTTTAGATGTAGATTGAGTTGTTTGTTCAGATAATCGACGCTTCATTAATGGTTATTATGTCTACCTTGAAGACTCCTTAATATCATGGTCAGCCAAGAAGCAACAAGTAGTAGCTCGCTCAATTGCAGAATCTGAATATTGCTCTCTAGCTAAACTTTTTTTTTTGGTCAAAACAGTCCATTTTATTACCACAAAAAAAAACATTACACACACTAATAGCCGAAGCCCATAAACTCTCGAAAAATCCTAGTAATACAACCTATCACTCAATCTTACCAAAAAAACTAAAACAATTATATTCAAATTACAAACACCAATAGCCGAAGCCAACCCTATTTTATACTACCTACATATTCTAATCATTAATACACTAGACTAGTAATTCCTACCTTCCATATTGCAAGTACTCACCGTGCATACTTGCCCAGTTTTCTGCTTTCCTTTAGCCAATTCCAGTTCTGTTGTTGTCCTCACTCATCAGGTCCATCTCCATCATCCTTACCAGAGGGGTTGGTGGCTGGTCCAGCCACCCTTACGGTACCAATCCCCTCATAATTTTTGTTGCCAACAAATTAGCAACTCTATTCCCTTCCCTCCCTATGTTAGCCACTTCCCATTTCCTATACTCTTTTGCTTCTAATAGGTTCATGCACTGCTGAACAATGTCTGCACTCTTCCACTCACACCCATTCATCTCTTTACTTGACAGCATCTTATACAGACTTAGGCAGTCTGTTTCAATTGTCACCTTCCCTCCCCACCACACATCACCTCCTTTTAATGCTTCTAATATAGCTAGACTTTCAGCCATAAAGGCTGACTTTGCCTTCATTTTTCTCCCCATCCCACCAATATACTTCCCATTCCAATCTCTCCCTATTATTCCTACTGCTGCTTCTTTTCTCACTTGGCAGAATGAAGCATCCACATTCAGTTTAATCTCACCCCATCTTAGTTTCAGCCACCTATCCCTTCTTCTCTCCTTCCCCATGTTCTGCCTTCCATTATTTGCTGCTCCTTTAAAGTCTCTAACCATTTGCATAGCACTTGTAATACATGCCCATCTATCCACTTCGGTACCTTCAAATACATGTCAGCATCTCCCTTTCCAGATACCCCAGCAAATAATGCTAAATTTTCTTCATCTAGGTCATTCTCCTCCTTCACCACCCATTCCTCCAACCACCTATCCACTCTTTGTATATTTTGTTCATCAAATTTTAAAGTTAGTGGGGATCCAAACCAAAATTCTTTGGCTCATGGACAAAGGAAAATCAAATGCTCCACTGTTTCAACATTTGACTTACATAATGTACACATTGGAGAAACTGCACATTTTCTTCTGTAAAGTTTCTCTTTCGTTGCCACCACATCATTGCACATCCTCCACATGAAGTGTCTGATTTTTGGGGGCATCTGAATGTTCCATATGCATCTCCAAAGGATCTTTGTGGGACTGTATGATGTACCTGGTCTACTTCCTCCCTCCCTGTCACATCTCTTCACTTCTAGCTTATATCCCAATTTCACAGCATAGTTTCCATCTCTACTACCCATCCATATCCTTTCATCTGCTTTTCTGTTTGCTGGTATCCTAATACCTTTGATAGCATCAATTTCATCTTTTGATAGCAGGTTTTCCACCTTCTCCAGGTCCCAATCTCTATCTCTGATCAGCTCACTCATCTTCATCTCTTTCTCAGCATCAGTCAGATTTCTTTCCCTCAGCTTAAATGTGCCAATACCTGGTATCCATGCATCATTGAATACCTTCACTGTTTCTCCATCTCCAATTTTCCAGCATAATTCCCTTTTAATGAGCTCTCATCCCTCTAATATGCTGACCATCCCCAAGAAGCATGCCCACCCTTCTTTGCCTGCATAAAATCTGTCTTAGGAAAATAGATTCCTTTCAAGATTTTACACCATAAATCATTAGGGTTCTTAATGATCCTCCATGCTGTTTTAGCTAGTAGAGCTTTATTGAAGGCTTCCAGGTCCCTGAATCCCAGTCCACCTTCATCCTTAGCTTTGTTTAATGCCTTCCACGCTTTCCAGTGAATTCTGCCTTCTTGCTCCTTTTGCCCCCACCAAAAGCCTAATATCATGCTATCAAGCTCGTGACATATTTTCTTTGGGAATTTAAAACAGGACATTGGAAAGATTGGGATAGCATTAGCAACTGATTTTATCATTATCTCTCTCCCTGCAAAAGTCAACAGCTTCTGCTTCCACCCTTGCAGCTTGTTTCTCATCTTATTTTTAACAAAGCCCAGAGCTACTGATTTAGAGCTTCCCCATAGTAATGGTAGTCCTAGATAGCTCCCAGGTTCTCCCTTGTCTTTGATCCCTAACACTTCATATGTCTCCTGCTTCATCCCTTCATCAGCATTGCGAGAGAAAAAAATATTTGATTCCTCAATGTTGATTGATTGTCCTAATGCTTAACAGTACTCATCCAGGATTGATTTTAACACATGACAGTTTTGCCTCTTTCCATTTATAAAGAACAGTGCATCATCAGCAAAAAAGCAGTGGGTTAGAGATGGGCATTTACTAGCAAGTTTGATACCTTTCAATTTTTTCTTTTCAGCATGGTAGCTAACCATTCTTGATAACACATCTATTACCAGGATAAAGATGTAAGGTGACAATGGGTCTCCTTGCCTGATACCTCTTTCCATCCTCAGTCTGCCCACCCTTTTCCCAGCAACCACCAGATTTAAACTTGCTGACTGAATACACTCCATAATCCAGCTTATCCATCTTTCACCAAAGCCCATTCCTCTCATGGTTCCTTCTATGAAATCCCATTCCACTCTGTCATATGCTTTGTTCATGTCTATTTTGACTGCTAATTCTATCTTCTTTCCCTTCTTCTTCCTCTTTAAGTAGTGAAAAGCTTCCTGTGCAATTACAATATTGTCTTGCATTAATCTCCCTGCTACAAATGCCCTTTGATTTTCTGTTATGATTCTTGTCATCAGAGGTCTCATTCTGTTAGCTAGCACCTTTGTGATGATTTTATATGCAAAGTTGCACAGCCCAATTGGACGAAATTGGCTCACTCTTTCAGCATGCTCCACCTTTGGGATTAGCACAATATTTGTGTTATTTATTGGCTCCAGTTGTGTCTTTTGCTGGAAGAATTCCTTAACCATCTCTACCACTTCCCCATTTACTTCTTGCCATGCTTTATGGTAGAAGCCTCCTGAAAATCCATCGGGTCTAGGTGCCTTGTCTCCATTTAGCTGAAATGTAGCCACCCTGACCTCCTTGACAGTCACCTCTTTCTCCAGTCTCCTATTTTCCTCACCTGTAACAATTCTTTCTGCATATTTCAGTACTGACCTCATTTCTCTTCTCCCATTTGTAGTAAATAGTTCATTGTAGTATTTCTCAAATTCCCCATTTATCTCTCCCTCCTCTTCTATCCACCCACCATCCTCCTTTTTCAGTTTTATGACCTTGTTCCTACTTCTTCTTTGCACAGCAGTCTAGTGGAAGAACCTGGTATTCTTGTCACCTTCCGCCAACCAGCTAATTCGTGATCTTTGCCTCCAGTACATTTCTTCTCTATCCCATGTCTCTTCTATCTCCTTCAAAATTTGTTCAATTTCCCTTTTCTTCACTTCATCCAATTCCCCTTCTCTATATGTTGTCAACTTCTCAGTGAGCTGGTTAATTTTCCTTCTTGAATCTCCCTTGTATAGTACTGCTGGTTGTTGTTAGCCATTCTCTCCAACAAATTCCATGCATTATTAGGAGTTAGCTCCAAAATGGAGCCATGTGCAGCAGCATCAATTGTCTCTTTAGCTGGAACTGATAGCCCTTCATAGAAGTATTGAACCAGATTTGATTTTGAGCATTGATGGTTGGGACACTTACTAAGCAAAGACAAGAATCTGGTCCAGTAATCATACAAGGATTCTTGTCCTCCTTGGGCTACACCATATATTTCCTTCCTTAGCCTTGAAATCCTTGAAGCTGGAAAATACTTGTCCAAGAAAGCTTTCTTGAGCTGCTCCCAAGTCAAGGTGGAATAATGTTGAGGGAGGGTGTTAAGCCACTGCCTTGCATTCCCTTCCACTGTGAAGTGGAAGACACTTCTTAACACATCATCTAGGGCTGCCCTAGGTGGCTTCATTGTAGCACAAACTTGGTACATGAGATCTATGTGTTGATATGGATCATCACCTGCAAGACCAAAGAATTTAGGTAAAGAACTAATCAAACTACCTTTTATTTCAAATCCAAGATCATGAGCATGAAACCCCTAGGTGCACAGTTAATGGTAGAGTTATTAATCTCTTTGATGCTCCTATTTTCATCATCCGGATTTAGAGGAACATTATAATGCATGTTTTCACC
>JANTPZ010001231.1:0-25311 GCA_025593235.1 Vachellia pachyceras | reverse complement strand
CCCCCTCCCCTCTGAAACACACACCCGCCATTCTTTCCGGCCGTCGTCCTGTCTTAAGATTCTTTCTCTCATGCTTCCTTTGTCAGCCTATTCCTCGCCGGAACCCCAACCTCACCGAAGACCCAGAACTCCTCAAGTATTCGACGCCAAGAGCTCTTTCACTTCACTTTCCAACGTGTTCCAACCCCTTTTCTCCCCTCAAAGCCCTCGCCCATGGATCCTCCTCATCGTCCTCTTCATTCAGATTCTACTCCTCTGCAACCTCCGTAGTTTTCCCACCTCAATTTCTCTTCGCCACCATGTCCACCATCACTTCCCCACTTATCTGTCCTCCAATAGCGTCGTCGAGCATATACCCAGGGATGAAAGCGCCGTCGTCGAGAAGATACCCAGTGAAAATACCATCGCCGTCATCGACACTTCGTCAATTCAGAAATCTGACGATCGTGACCAATGTGGCTCGGGTAGAGTCTTCGTCTACGACCTTCCCCGAACCTTCAACCAGGAGATTCTCGAGAATTGTGACAACCTGAATCCGTGGAGCTCCCGGTGTGACGCGCTTTCAAACGGTGGATTTGGCCAGGTTGCCAGCGGACTCGGCCGAATTGTGCCGGAGAATCTAATTCCGGCGTGGTATTGGACGGACCAGTTCGTTTCGGAGATCATCTTCCACAATCGCATGCTGAACCACAAGTGCAGAGTCCCGGAGCCAGAATCCGCTACGGCGTTCTACATCCCTTTCTACGCTGGACTGGCGGTGGGCAAGTACCTATGGTCGAAATCCACCGCCGCGGAACGCGATCAACACTGCAAGATGATGCTAAAGTGGGTCCTCGATCAACCATACTATCAAAGATCCAATGGCTGGAATCACTTCATCACCATGAGCCGCATAACATGGGATTTCCGCCGTTCCAAAGACGAAGATTGGGGTTCTAGCTGCATCCACATGCCGGGAATGAAGAACATCACGCGACTTCTCATTGAACGCAACTCGTGGGACTATTTTGACATCGGTATTCCTTACCCCACCGGATTCCATCCCCGATCCGAGTCGGACCTAACTCGGTGGCAGAGCTTCGTGCGAGAACGGAAGCGAAATACTCTCTTCTGCTTTGCCGGTGTGCCACGTACGTCGTTTAGGAACGACTTCCGAGGTCTTTTGCTGAGTCAGTGCCGTGACTCGTCCGGGTCGTGCCGAGCCGTGGACTGTGCGGGAACAAAGTGCGCCAACGGAACGTCGGAGATCCTGGAAACATTTATGGACTCCGATTTCTGCTTGCAGCCCAGAGGGGATAGCTTCACGAGGAGGTCGATTTTCGACTGTATGATAGCTGGTTCAATTCCGGTTTTCTTCTGGAGGCGAACTGCTTACCTTCAGTACGAGTTGTTCTTACCTAGTGAACCGAGCAGTTTCTCGGTTTTCATAGATCGGAATGATGTGAAGAATGGGACCTCCATTAAAGCTGTGCTCGAAAGGTACAATAAAGAGGAGGTCACGGCGATGAGAGAGAAAGTAATTGAGTTCATACCCAAGTTTGTGTATGCAAAACCCCACGAGGGAATAAAGGGGATAAAGGATGCTTTTGATGTTGCTGTTGATGGGGTTCTGAGAAGGTTTAAGGAGCAAGAAGAATCTGGTTTTACCAAATGGTAAGTGGTAACACGGAAGAAGATGAAAAACCCAACTTGTTGGTTGTTGCTGATGAATTGGGTAGTGGAGTAGAGTTTTTAACGGATTGAATTAATGGATCTACTACAATTGGGGAAGCACCCGCCCTTCTGTTGATTCGTCTCTTGGGTTGTACCATAGTCTGTGATTCTTTCTATTTGTGATGAAGGATGATACATTCATCAAAAACGCCGTTGCTGTATATTTGTATTATTTTTTTCAGAGAGAATAAAATTCATTTTTGAGCACAATAATTGCTTTTAGTTCTGCGGTTACTGTGATAGCAGCAGCTACTGAGAAGTGAGAAGTCACCACACATTCTGATGGTATAGAAGAACGATGATTGGTGGTCCTCACTGGTCTTGGTTTTGGAATTAGATTATGGCACTGCGCTCTGGTCTCCGGGTCTTCAGGGTTTGGCCAATGATAAGATGGGAGAGACGGGCACAGCATCACTGACATAAATGCATTATAAAAATGATGTATCGCCGTAAATTTGTTGATTTGTACTGCTTTGGATAGGTTTCAATTTGTGATGATAAACGTGCGCACCATCACCGGTTCATATAGTGAAGCATGGAGGGGTGCATGTTATTCAATTTTCTACGTACATCAGACTGAGGCAGAGATGGATCTGTCTGAAAAGTGAAGATAGCCTCGAGCCAAGTCACTTCTTGCTGCAGGTTGTGACGAGTGCTACTTATTCGTGAATTTAGAGTATCAGTGGGGAACGGCTAATCTGTCGTATTTTGGAGTGTCATGGCAAGGAAGGAGAATCTGAAAATGGGTTTTGCTTTGATAGTTTACAAGGGTCAAAATATTTTATTTCTTAATTTACTGAAAGGAAATAGGTTTGGAAGATGATGCCAGCGGCCAGAAGGTATCCAAGCCAATTTCTGCAGTAATCTTGTGGGGCTTAAAGGGGTGAGAAAAGCATAAAAAAATGAAGGAAACGGGGAATCTGTTACTTTTGTCCGTTATATGTGAAACAAGCGGGGAAATTAAAGAAGAATGGCCCCACCCATCCATCTTATTTAAAGACGAAAGAACAAATAACCAAAATAAAAATCAGAGAAAGAGATTCACCTGCGCGAGCTTTCCATTTGTTTTATGGACCTATGTATGAAAGAATTTTTGAGAAAGTGAGTGTCGGTGTCGGTATTATTCCTTGCTTTTAGTAACCTACCTAGGCTGAATTAATAATAATAAAGCTATCCTGCCTCTGTTTCGATACCAAGCGTACCGTTTTTAAATGGGTAAAGAGTGGCTGTCACAATAATAAGCATGATTTTAATTCAGCACAGAGCCATATTTACCTCATTTTTTCTGTAGCTGTTTACCCAGGTGGTGCCTAATCATGGGGTTCCTAATCATGGGGTTCAATAAGGAAGGACCTGGTTTTCTGAAAATAATAAAAAGTTTACCCATAAAAAAGGTCACTTTGAAAGTAATTCAACTTGGGAAAGAAGACGATGATCGTATTAGACAGATGCTAAAGTCATGTGCAAGCTTTTAGGATGGTGTGTTGTTGAACGTTAGAGAAGCCGTGGATATTGCATTGTAGATGGGGAAACCACTTGGAAACTTTCCTATTCTTTGAACATTTTCTCAATCTATCGTTTTGTTGAAATTGTAATTTCTTTTTCCCCCTCATCAAACTCTTCATCTTCAATATCCTTCTCTAAGTTGGACAAAAAAATGATTGTCTATTGTGCAGGGTTATACTGAGATAAAGAAAAGCTCACTTCTTACTTCCATGGAGGATTATATCACATTACTTCTTGATATTGGAAAACCCATCTTCACCCATCGTGAGAACCTTACCATGCTTTTAAATTATGACACTTGTATGTTCCTCTAAATCAGTTACTTGGTGATTTCCTAAGAATTCTTGCTACTTGCCTTGCTGTGGGAAATTCTGTTATCTGCTCATTAACCTTTAATAGGAAAATGTTTGGAAAATGCAATGCAGTTCACATTCCATATGCAACTTCTCTTTTATTTTATCGGCCCTACTATAATGTGTGCTATTATAAAATATTTCTATCCCATCTTCATAATTTGTACACTGTTCATTGTTCTCTTTTGTGGATAGAAAACCATATCTGAATGTGCTTTAGGTACTGTAAGAAGTTGTTGCAAGGCATCTGACTGTTTTAACTTCACTGGTGATAGGCTTCTGCAATCTGCATTTTAATGTTGAAATTTATAGTTTCTGGTTATTTTGGGATTGTCAGCGAGTTAATTCATTGATATTTGTAGTTTTTGAAGCCATTTGTTATGGGAAATGCTTCTCTTCATTTTACCATCAATTTTAGCGAGTCCTATATACCAACAACAAAACTTTATCTCACTAAGATAAAATCTGAAATGAACAATACCATTCATGGCTTGCGAATAGTGCGACTTCTCATAACTTCTATTAATATATTCTTCTATATAGTTCTTATATTTAGTTGTGCTTACAATGTATATTCAAATCACAATTATTGGAATAGACTGATGATCTACATAATTTAAATCCTGGGCTGGACTGATATTTTCTAGTTATTATGTCATGATTGGCAGTAAACCTATATTCAAGTATCATGGGTGAGTTTCTTTTATTGATCCTTTCATTCCCCCCCAACCCCACCCAAAAAAAAAGTTTTGCATAGGAAATCCTGAGGAAAAGGTTAAGGTAGAGAAGGGTCTTACTCTAGCTGCAGATGGAAATGGCTCTGTCTTTGATGTGCCAGCTGAAGATTTAGATGCATATCTTGCTGGTAAATTCTACATTGGTTGATTTGGCCCTACAATCAGCATTCATTTTGCTTGTTATTTTTCTTATCAAATGATGCTTATCCTTTAGGTCAGGCTTGGAAGTACTAGAAGAATTGCCACGTTTGCAAGAAAGGGACCTGTCAAGAGGGGGCTGATTGAAAAAGAAAAATGTTTACTTGGTGCTCTTAACTTGTAGGATATAGGATATCATTTTTGTGGGAAAGAAAGCGCGAGATTAGACTTTGGTATGTTAGGCTGATCAGTATCAGGGTAAAAGGAAATATACAGATTCTGTCAATTGTGTTGCCATGTCTATTTTTCACCTTTTGACAATTGTAGCAGCATTATTTTGCTTGGAATGCAAAGTCTACAGGGAAAAAGAAAAATAAAGGAAGTTGTGTCTGTGACTAAAATTCCCAGTAATTTATTGGTTGAATTGCAATTTTGCCTCCTTATTGTCTGCCAACCATAACTCATGCTTGATAGTCTCGAGAAAAGAATGCTTTATGATATGTCCTGTTCTTGTGCGGCCACGAGAAAAGAATTATCGGGGAAGAACGCTTTGTGATATGTCCTGTTCTTCATAATTTCATGAGTTACAAAATTTAAACTTGAAGATTCTAGTACTCCCTCTTGTTACAAGGCACTAACTAAAAAAATTTCTATTGTCACCAACTCATTAATTACTGGCTTTTCCTTTTTTTTCTTATCATTAATTAATATTTATTATTTTTTTAAATACACTCCTTGAAATATGCTTCATCATTTAAAGAAAGAGGTAAAGTTGACAAAATTTATCAATGATGACTTAACTCCTATTTTTTAATGTAAGAATTGATAATTGGTGCCCTGTAATGAGGAGGACAGGGAGTACAACCCTCTTTCTATTGAATTTCTAGACGTTTAATTTTTTACTAAACATATTATTTTGCTATTGATGGCAATTATGTATTTATGTTTTAGTCGGATGTTAAATACAAACATATATCTTAATTTATGTTAAACTTTATTTATATATATATATAGTCGTTATAACTGTAACCTTTCCTCATGTTAATATCATTTTATCTTTTACCCAAAACTATAGCTATAGTCGAATGATATTAATTAGTTGAAAAAATTGCATTAATCACGAGATTTTTGTTTTGGCTTTGACCGTGAGCCACGAAGCCAAGTTTTTAGTTTACAACTTTTGTTCCGAAGTTAAATTCGATATCTCCCAGGAAGGAGACCTCAACCTTACGTGGCATGGAATTATATAAACCGTTGTTTCATGAACAAGGGAATTGGAGTTTTACTTGTAGGCCTTCGTGACAGTTATTATGGTTACCCGCCTAGAGTTCAAAACTGTGGAATCCCGAAGCCTCAAGAACTACCTCTCAAAATTAATGGAAGAATGCAAGAATTTCAGAGAGGTCAAACAAATCCATACCCAGATTCTTAAGTCCCCATTGTTACCTAACGATGACCAATATTATCTCATCACCCGTCTCCTCTTCTTTTGTGCTTTCTCGAATTGGGGTTCATTCACGCATGCCTCTAAAGTTTTTCGGACGATAAAGAACCCAGAAATTCGTGCCTGCAATATCATGCTCAGATCATACGCAGGTTTAAAGGATGATAGCGAAGAAAGCCACATTTGCAGGGTTTTATTGCTTTACAGAGAAATGCTTTGCAATGGCATTTTACCAAATAACCTCACTTTCCCCTTCATTTTAAAGGACTGCACTAGGAGGCTGGATGAAGCTACTGGCTTAGGAATTCATGCCCAAGTCGTCAAGTTCGGATTTTATGATGATGTTTTTGTTGGGAATTCCTTGGTAAACTTGTACATGGCATGTAGGCTGTCAAATAATGCCAGGAAGCTGTTTGATGAAATGCGTGTGAGAGATATTGTCACTTGGAACTCAATGATTATTGGGTTTCTTAGAAATGGAGAGCTTGACAGTGCGATGGAATTGTTCACTCGTATGAGTGAGAAGAATATCATAACTTGGAACTCCATTATTACAGGGTTGGTTCAAGGTGGCCGACCAAAAGAGTCACTGCAACTTTTCCATCAAATGCAGGTTTCCGGCGAAGATAATATGGTTGAGCCTGATAAATTCACAATTGCTAGTGTCCTTTCAGCTTGTGCTCACATTGGTTCCATAGATCATGGGAAATGGGTACATAGTTATTTGAGAAGAACTGGGCTAGAGTGTGATGTGGTAATTGGAACAGCACTTGTGAACATGTATGGTAAGTGTGGGCATGCTGATCAAGCAGTTGAGATCTTCAAAGAAATGCCAGAGAAGGATGCTTCAGCATGGACAGCAATGATCTCGGTGCTCGCTCTTCATGGCTTAGGCAAGAAGGCTTTATATTGTTTTCTGGAGATGCAAAGATCCGGAGTGAAGCCTAACCATGTAACATTTGTGGGCTTATTGTCTGCTTGTGCTCATTCTGGTTTGGTAGAGAAAGGTTGGTGGTGCTTTGACTTGATGAAAAATTTTTACTCAATTGAACCTCAGGTTTATCATTATGCTTGTATGGTTGACATTCTTAGCCGAGCCAAGCTGTTTGAGGAAGCAGAGAGACCGATAAGAGATATGCCAATGAAGCCTGATGTCTATGTGTGGGGTTCATTGCTTGGAGGATGTCAGATGCATGGGAATAAAGACCTAGGAGAAAAGGTAGCTATTCATTTGATTAAGTTAGAGCCTCATAATCATGCTTTCTATATGAACTTATGTGACATATATGCCAAAGCTGGTCAGTTTGATGATGCCAAGAGAGTAAGGAATCTAATGAAAGAAAGAGGAGTCCAAAAGGAAATCCCAGGTTGTAGCATGATTGAAATATGTGGATTGGTTCATGAATTTTCTGCAGGAGTTTCACTGAATCTTGCAATGGAAATTGTTTTAGTATTAAATGAGTTAAATAATCAGATGAAGTTACCAGGGTGGTGAAAATCAGTACAAGCATTACTTCACAATGATTATATGGAGGATCTAAATAGGAGTATACTGTACTATATATAGTCTAACAATCAGTTGCAACCACATGTGCCCTTGTTTGGTTATTTTCCCTCTTTTTTCTTTTTTTGGAGTTTAGACAGCTAAGGTGGGGATTAACCCCAAACCTAATACCACAAAAGTCACATCTTATATTACCAAAGCAAGGGTCTTTGGTTTTCCCTCTGTTTTTTCACCACATGGAGGCAAATTATTTTTATCATTTTCACACTGTTTTTGATATTTATAATGTAGTTATTACATCTGTTTTAGCAACAATTGCTTCAGCCTTCAGTTAGGAAATGTCTTTTCCGGTAACTACTTGTTAAGGCAGTAAAAGTCTCAATCTTTGTAAGAAAGAAAATACAGATTTAAATTCCGAAAAGTACATTTATTAAAATAAGTGAAAGCTTGTTGCACTCTAAACTTCAAAAGAAATTAATCTCAAAACTAAAAAAGTGGTTTGGGGATGGCTTTGATTAAATAAAAAAAAAGGTCTTTTCCGGCTGTCAAAACCTTTGTTAAAGCAAAATCTGTGAACAACTGTGTGTGTCTGTGTTTTTTTTTTTTAAAAAAAGAACTGATTGGGATGGTACTCAATTACCAAAGTGAGGGCAGTAAAAATTTGAAGAGGACTAATCACATTCCGCATTGAGAGATGATATTTCTGTTGAAATCTATCCATATATCTCTATTTGAAGTTGTAACTATTCATAAATTATGGGGGGAATATACTCGTATTACATTTTGTGAAAAACATGAGTCACTGATTTGATTGATATGAGTCAATAATTTAGTTGATCTGAAATTTCCTGATATTGACGTTGGTAGGGCCCAAAGAATTGATGACCTGAGAGCTTTTAGATGCCTACTTATTCTTCTCCCCCCCCCAGATGATAAATTGAGTAAATTCAATGTCTGTAATTAATCGCTGGAAATTAAAAAATAAAGTATGTAATCAATCAGCATGATTGTGATTATTAGTTTATTAAAGTTTGCTTAATTAAACCAATCAGCTGTGATTGACATTCTAAAAAGTATTTTCCGTATCTTATTGTTGAATACATCAAAAAAATATTTTAAAGTTCCAAGGAACTTAAAAATATTTCAAGAATGCTGTAAGCTTGTAAAAAATACTTTAAAATATTAAAGGTAACTAGAGTCGGTAATACGGGTAAAACCTGTGGGCTAAACCCGTCCGACCCATAACCGTGGTGGGTTGGGTTGTGAAAATTGAAGCCCGTTTTGATGTGGATATTTTAGCCCGAACCCATATGGGCTAAACCCGTAACGGGCTAATCCGCTGGGCTGACGGGTAGCCCATTTTTTTTTATAAAATCGTGTTGTTGGGCGTTATCTATGCAAAAGGAAGGGTATCGAATTCAAAAAAATGTTACATCTTCACATCATGCTTAAAATTCTAATTCTATTAATATTGACTAATTATTAATGAATTAATTATGTTTAAATTGTAATATTTAGAATATATTAAGGTTTATATTTAGAGCTCTAAGTTTGATGTTAGGGTTTAAATTTGAAAGTTTATGATATTCTAATGTATTTTTGTGATTTAGGATTTTTGGCTTCTAAAAAAATTTCATTATATTGTTTAAAAAAAGGGTTGAAAAAAAAAATATGGGTCAGCCCGTCCAACCCACCAACCCACCGGTTATAGGTTGGGTTTGAAAAATTATGACCCATATTAAAATGGGTATTTTAAACTTGGACCATTGGGCTCAAAACCTATGACGGGTCGGCCCAAACCCACCGAACAGCCCGAATTACCAGCTCTAAAGGTAACTGGAATATACTTCGCATATTACAAGTAGCACATGTTATACCTTAATTCCTTAATCGTATATTCGTATACTAATATTGTGTGCAATCTCCTGCAATCTGGGTCGTACACTCGTACTGATTTAATAATTGCAGCTCACATACCACCTGCTCAACTTTTTGCTTAATTAATTGGGAAATTTACTGTTTGATCCACAGATTTATTTATCAAATGGTTCTAAATTTTAGAATATTTAAAAAATGATCATAGAGGTATTGTCAATGTAGCCTATGGTGTTGTCAGGTGGTGTCACGTGACAACACGATGTGTTGCATTGACAACACCTCTGGGACCATTTTTTAAATATTTTAAAATTTAGAACCATTTGATAAATATCTTTACTATGTGGGATCAAACAGTAAATTTCCCTAATTAATTTGATCCGACGATACGTAATCATGTTCCAGATTTGGAGTATATTTAAGAATTGATTTTACGGTGCCTAAAATGCATTCTTGCGCCTGGAACTCCGTTTGTGGTTAAAGAGGAAGTTTGAGAATGATTGACAAAAACGCATTCAGGCGCTTTTCAGGCTGAAATGCATTTTTGGGATAAAGAAAAACAAAACTTCTTCGACTCGGAATGAATTTCAAATCACGATTTCAACATTGCTTCACAACTTGTGACACTTCAGATTACGATTTAGATATGAAAATTTTAAGTCATGACCTATATATGGTAAGTGATAACATGAGACATTCAAACTACATTTTAACATTTTATTTTTTCAATAACTTTAGCAGAATGTAAAATAATATATATATTATGAGATTTAATTTTTTTTCCACTTTCCACCGAATCTTGTTTTTAAAACATTTATTCAAATAAATTTTTATTTTTTAATGTGTATTTAAGACAAAAAAATCATTTTTTAAAATACACATGATTAAAAGTCATTTTGCCTGTGGTTTTTTAAACGGAGCCACCGCATACATTCAGCTTTTTGGTGTCACGTGCTCAACTAACTCGCTTGGCCTACGCTTCTACTGGGAGCTCTTATTTTTTGGACAGATTCTTCTGTCAAAGCTGCTACTGCATCATGAAAGCAACGTAATAAAATGCCAACAGCATCTGACCTGTCAATGCAATGATTTTGACAATCACGTTTTTTTTAATTCCATAGTAATCCTCTTCCTATTAAATTAACTCAAGCTAAATGTAATGGCATGTGATTTACTAGCTAAATTATTTAAAAAACTTCATAAAATTCAACTCAGTTGCATATAATATCCGGATAAGTTAATAATTAATAATTTTATGACATTTTAAAATTTAAAACCCGGTGTAATGCGTTGTTACGGGTTTTTGTATTTAATAATGCCTATAAAAGCCAATTAATTAGGAGTTTATGGATTTTAAAATAATTTTACACATATCGAGATATTTTTTATAAATTTTAATATGTTTTTTGTTTTAATTTGTATGGACAGTTGGAAAAAAGTTTTCCAAATCTAAAGAATGCGTTGGTTCATGCCGAGAGGCTTTACTTGAGGGAGCCTCCAGGAAGAAAGCAGTTGGACTGGTTGGGGTTTGATTTGGTCCTTATCTTCCAGAGAGCATCTTACTTAATGATTTGGAGGTCACAAAATGTGGTTACATCATGGACTTGGAGGTTCCAGATCATTATTTAATGCCATTTTTAACATGTTATAAACTTAGAATCCTTTGGAACTCTGAACTTTGTAGCCTCGTTTCAATACCGTAATCCGTAATGGATTATTATTGTCTCTTTGGTATGAGCCATCTGCTGGTTTTAGGAGTGGTCACTCTGAGTTTGGCTGCTGTTGCAATCAAAATCCGTGGAAGTAACAAGGGAAGAAGATACCACCCAGTTGCTGGCACTGTGTTGGATCATCTTTTCAACTATCACAGGCTACTGGATTTCATCACTGACCTCACAAGACAGAGGAAAACTTACAGGATGCTTAGCTTCCTGAGAGCAGAGGTTTATACTGCTGATCCTCATAATATTGAACACTTCCTCTCTTCAAACTTCTCTAACTACGGCAAGGTATTTTAATTAATTTCTTCAATTCAACATGATCCAACTTTCTCTTGTGCTATTATTCTATGACCTCAAGGCTGGCTTAGATGCTGAAAATTTCAACAATCCAAGCAAACCCAATATCCAAAATTTTCTTTTGATGTGTTGGGACAATTTTCTTTCTTTCTTTTTTTGAATTACAGGGGTAGGTATTAAAAATTTGAGGTTACAAGGGAGATCAAACTTATAACATCATGTTCTCTCTATAGGGGAGCTTATATGCCACTAGATCATAAGGTCATTGGCATAGTGTTGGAACAATTGAGATAACACCTAATCAATGATCCAACTTTCTCCCATCCTATTCTATGAGCTCAAAACTCATGGTTGGGTTAGATGCCGAATAGTTGAATCTTAGGGCATCTCAATTGAGATATAATAGAAAGAGGGACCAATCTATAAGTGAAAGAGAATAAAAGGTATGGACCTGTTATTTTGCAGGGTCCGTATCACCATAGTGTTTTGAGCGATCTTCTTGGTGATGGGATATTCACAGTGGATGGAGTGAAGTGGAAACATCAGAGGAAGGCTGCAAGCTATCAATTCTCCACCAGGCTATTGAAAGACTTCAGCAGTTCAGTGTTTAGAACCAAAGCAGTAAAGCTGGCAGGGATAGTCTCAGAAGCCGCAATTTCAAACAACACAATTGAGCTGCAAGTAATAGACAGATTATAATATACTGTCTTTTGTTTTCAGCCACTGGAACCAAAGAGACTTCATTCAAGTCTTACCTTGTTGGCTATTGGCATGCAGGATTTGTTCATGAAGTCGGCTTTAGATTCAGTATTTAAGGTTGTGCTTGGTGTAGAACTAGACACCATGTGTGGAACCTATGAAGAAGGTACCCAGTTCTCCAACGCTTTTGATGAAGCAAGTGCAATTACCATGTATAGATACGTGGACGTTTTCTGGAAGATCAAGCGACTCCTCAACATTGGATCAGAAGCAGCACTTGGAAACAACATAAGAGTAGTAGACCAGTTTGTGTACAAAGTAATCAAAACGAAAATTCAGCAAGTCCAAAAGCAACAAGATGATTCTCCTGTGAGAACAGCTTTTCCTTTAACTAAAATGCTGCTTCCATTGTTTCTTTAACTAAAACGCAGCTTCTGTTGTTTCTTTCTTTCTTTAGTATCACTACAATGGAAAGTGAAAAACATGTTAACAGGTGGTGAATGGTGATATGTTGTCAAGGTTTATAGAACTCAAAGAAACAGATCCAAAATATCTTAAAGACGTCATCCTGAGTTTCATCATAGCTGGGAAAGACACAACAGGAAGCACTCTTTCCTGGTTTGTTTACCTGCTCTGCAAGCATCCCCAAATACAGGAAAAGATTGCACAAGAAATCTGGGAGGCAACAAAAGTACGAGGTGGTGTGACCGCTGAAGAACTTGCAGCTAGAATAACTGAAGATGCCCTCGAAAAGATGCAGTATCTGCACGCAGCTCTAACTGAAACACTAAGGCTTTACCCAGCAATTCCACTGGTAATAAAGACGTTAACATAAGTTAAAATCCAGGCATCACATTTATATATAAAGGCATGATATAAATACCAATAACTTGACACTATGAAATATGTAAACTGAATCTTTCTTATTTATGAAGCTGAAGAGAGACCAAGTGACTGACATTGTTTCTCATTGAAATGTTTGTGTTTCATAGTTGTTTGATGAGATTTAGGTTGCTTTTACAGGAAGGCAAGTACTGTTTTTCGGATGACATATTACCAGACGGATTTAACGTGAGAAAAGGTGATATAATGGTATTCTGCCCTTATGCCATGGGAAGGATGACGTACTTATGGGGTGATGATGCCGAGTTATTTAAGCCAGAGAGATGGTTTGATCACAACGGAATTTTCCAGCAAGAGAGCTCTTTCAAGCTCACTGCCTTCCAGGTAAGACAAGATTTCGATCCGCGAAAGTAGTTAGAATTAGTCAAGTGTCAAAAAATTTTACAATCTTCCAGAATTCTTCAAGCAAGTTAAAAAAGGAAAAAAAATGTCCACGATGAGGAGATAGTTAAAGTTGTTTTTTTAGTTTTTCTGTAAATGAGCGATAAATATTACTTCGTAAATTTTATAAAGGATTTTGTGTTAAGGACTGATAGAAAGGGTCTTGTAAATTAGACTAGAGGAAATAGCAGCTTCTGTTTGTCACAAAAGTTTTTACAAGCTTTGAGATTTAAACTTGTTGATCTCAAGAGCTTGAGACATGGTTGTTGTTGTTGGTGGTGGTGGTGAGATGAACAGGCAGGACCAAGAATTTGTCTGGGAAAGGAGTTTGCATACAGACAGATGAAGATATTTGCTGCAGTTCTTTTGGGTTGCTTCAGATTGGAACTGTCAGATCAAAAGCAACCAGCAAAACACAGGGCCATGCTTACTTTACAAATTGATGGCGGTCTACATGGGCTTGCTTCTCGCAGATTAAGCCTTTGATTTTCTAGCCTCTTGATATGTGTGTGTGTGAAACAGCTATACTGAAGTGAGCATATTGCTATTTTCTTGAAAGTGCTTCATACACTTCTATATTGATAATAATGGGTTCCTTTGGCATCGTCAAATGTAATCCCATTTAATTGGATAAAAATCTACAAATATATAATGTTGTTATAGTTTTATTGTCATAACTCTATAATAATTATATTTTATGATAGGACATTCAGGATAGACGGTAATATTGACTTTATCTATGCGAAACACAGTTGATAATCCTTTGTGTTTACAATATTAAAAATAACTTACAGATATAGGTGTGTCAGAGAATTTTTTTTTTTTTTCATATCAAGATACTTCTATCTGCTGATTATTCAACGGTTATCTTCAACCCCTGATACTATATATCATAGTCCACTGTGTATATATGGCATCACAGAAATTCTGCTTTACATTTCAGTCATTGGAAGAAACATAATTGAGTTAAAATGTAACGTAAAGGAAACCTCTTGTTTCATATAATAAATTAACATGCATATACTATAAACTTGAGAAGCTTCATATAACCTGAAGTTATCATTGTTTCTTGAAACCAGCAGTGATCTCAGAGTGCCAGAAAGGATCAAAATAGAGACCAATAGAGGAAATGAGAGGCAACCCTCATGACTCAGTGATTCTGATCCTCACAACACGAGCTTCCACCACACCATCTTCAAGCCTATGAAGCCTCTTATAACCCACTGTGCTCCCTCTGATCACCAATTCACCATCCACATAGATCTCATGCCCTTGGATCCTCTGGTCAAGTCCTGTAGCTTCCTGTACCCTCACCACATTGAATCTCACACTCCCATTGTTTTTCCATCTTATCTCAACCCAATACTCCTTCCTTCCTCCTCCTTCCTCTTCAGGAGCCCAATATGTCCACAAATGGTCACTGTCTATCATGTTTTCTGGTCCAAAACCGCCTTGTCTTCCTCCTCTTTGACTGCTAACTATAACAGTGCAGTCTTCTGCCAAGTTCTTCTGGAAACTATGGTGATTGCACTGTGAAACTGCTTCAACCTTTGAGCATCAATGTCAGATATGAGGCCGGTTGTGTTGGGAGGCACATTGAGGAGTAATAAGAAGTTTCTACCAATTGAGTTGTAGTAAATATCGAGCAGTAGTTAGGCTTTTTGGTGATTCTGACTTGTACCAAAACCATCCTAATCGAATTGATACATCGCATTCTGCAGGAACCCAATCCGTTCCTTCGGGATCACGTGTGGTTAGGCAGCATCATAAACATATGAATGATCACAAAGAAATTAATCAGTGATTATTACAATTATCATGACAAATCATAGATATGATAGCCTTACTTGCACGTCAAGTAAGTAATAATTTCTTGTTAGTTCCCTATCTTCAAAGTGAAATAATCTCAAAACTGTTCTTGGCTTGGAAGATGAACTTACTTGGTGATGTCAGGATTTCCAATGGAAATAGAAGTTCGGTTGATGAGAGACCAACACGTGTCTGATGCGTAGCCTTGTTCATCTCCCACCCACCTCACATCTGGACCTGCATCTGAAAATATGTCAATGGATTTCTGCAACTCCTTCACCATTGAGAACCATTCTGTGAAGTAGTACGTCACATTTTGTGCCTTTGGATCCTTCGCTCCATCAAACCATATCTCCCTCACTTCTCCATAGCTGCATATTATCAAACACCGACCCTTCATATAATACTACAATACTTAATCCAGAATATATGTCAGTTCTTCATAGAAACAGATGATTAATAAAGGAACACACTTATTGAACAGTTCTTGAAGCTGAGCTAAATAGTATTCATTGTAAGGTATATCATGTCCAAATCTCGAGTCATGTCTATCCCAAGATGAGAGATAAAGCCCTGCGTCTATTCCTTTTGCTGAAGTTGCATTCACAAACTCGCTCACAACATCTCCTTTGCCATTTTTCCAAGGGCTTCTGGTCACAGAATGTTCTGTGTATTTTGAAGGCCAAAGGCAAAACCCGTCATGGTGCTTTGCTGTCAGGATCATCAAGGACACTCCAGCGTCTGCTGCCACCGCCGCCCACTGGCCGGCGTCGAGTCCTGAAGGGTTGAAGATTTGTGGGCTTTCATGGCCGTCTCCCCGTTCTCTATCCGTGAAGGTGTTCACACCGAAGTGGAGAAACATGATGATCTCTCTTTGTTGCCATTTTAATTAACTGAGGCAGAATCGGCAATGGTGGAGCCGGTACAGCTTGCTCATGCACAGAAATGGCGGACTTTAAGAGATAAAGAAGAGCAAGAATAAGAGAGAAGAACAATAATGGCTTCGGTTTCCGTTAGGAACCCCGTTTTGACCCCCAAAACCCATTCTCACGCAAGCCGAGACAAAATTCCTCTCACATAAAGTACCTAGGAATCTGTGTCCGTTTTCTCGACGGGTTTCCAAACGAAGCCAATCTCCCCATGACCGATGAACTACTAGATTGTTGCTTCTTCTACGCAGCCACGTAGTGAGTACAGAGCGAACTATTCTTTCGCCTTTAACTAAAGATTGTTGCTTCTTCTTCCTCGTCATCATCTTTTTGTACCTCTTTATTAGTAGTCATGCGAAGGAACCAAAATAGGCATGAAGTAATAATTAAGGTAGCATTTTAGGAAAAAATCATGTTTTTATCTCTGTAGTTTTGCTTCATTTGTGGTTAGAATTTTTGTTGAATCTTTATAATTTACAATTTTCTGGTTAAATTCTCACTATTAAAATTATTCTTTTTTTTGCCAACTTCACTATTAAAATCCAAACCATATTCTTTGTTAAATCTGTATTGATTTCCTTTAACAAATTATGTATATATATATTTATATTAAAACAATAATAAAAAAAGTTAAAATATAACTAATAAACATAAGTAATCAGATATTGACAATAATGCACCACAATAAAACATAATGGCCTTACTTATGAAATTTAAAATTATAAGGATTAAATTAGAAATCAATTGAAATTATATATGGACAGTATACAGTTTTTTTAATTTTTTTTTTAAACTTGTTAGGTTAATGAATTATGGAATTTCTGTTTTAAAAAAGAAACTTGAATCATGACATTAATTAAAAGCTAGACTGTGTGAGTACATTTGTCATAAAATCAAATGAATGTATGGTTGAGATGCATGAATAATTTGTTGTCCATTAAATGGTTTCTATCCTTTTACATTATTCACGTATTTATGGATGTATGGAAAATGACCCTTAAGGGTTATGGAAGACAAACAATGACACTCAATTACCTTAATTTTTTTTAAGGAAAAAAATACCTTAAATTGTGAAAACGGCCCTAAAGCACTAAGGTGTTGATGTGTTGGTGGTTGGTGCATAGAATTTGGATTAACTGAGAAGAATGGAAGGTAAGAGAAGGGAAGGTTTGTTTTATATTCAAACCAAAGCAAATTATTGTTCATTTCAACCCATTTAATCTCTCTCTTCCATCTCATGTTGCAACCAAAGCATTTTGACATTTTTGGTTTCATTGTCTGCTGGGAATAGGTGAGTATGTGACCATTGGATGAATCTCATAACAAATGTTGATATTATTAAGTAATTATATACTCCCATTCTAAAATTTAAAACACTATTAACTAATTCATATGAATCAAGAAAATGTTAGTAAAGTCATTCAATTTTATCCTTATTGAAAAGTACGATTTTTAAAAATCTATTCATGATTTCTCTCCCCTACAAAGGGTAAAAGTGGAAAATAATTATTAATTATTATGGTAACCTCTTATATTTTGAATCAAAATTTTCTTCTAGAAGATTTTTTTATATTTTGAACCAAAGAGATTATATATTTGAATGTTACATTTAGGGCTTATTTGGAAACCCATGTTTGGTTTCAAAACCTAGGTTTTGACCCAAAACCTATGTTTTGTTCAAGTATAAAATTTTTTTTGAAAAGCTATTTTGGTTACAAAACCTCAGTTTGAAACCTAGATTTTCTCTTTCCTACTTTTTCCTCTTTTTCTACTTTTTTCTTTCTTTCTCTTTCTCTTTCCTCTTTCCTACTTTTTCTTTCTTCTCTTTCCTCTTTCCTACTTTTCATTCTTTCTCTTTCCTCTTTCCTATCTATTTTTTTGCCTCGGAATCCGTAAAAGTTAATAACTTCCCAAACATAAATCACTTTTCAAAACATAGGTTTTGTCTCGGAATCTGTAAAAGCTATTTTTCAAAATCTATTCTTCAAAACTTAAATTTTACCTCTGTAAAAGCTATTTTAAAAAGAGTTTTCAAACAAGCCCTTAACCTCACGTCCACTCTGTCATGTTATTTTCACATTGATTCCAAAGTAATTGTAAAGTAGCCTTTTCATGAGCATTACTTGATTGAAGGCTGATTGGATGATTACCTACCCTTTAGCTGCCATTAAACGCTTCAAAGTTGACATTTTGCTTTGTATTATGGCTTGTTTGGATTTGCTTCTCAGAAGTCCGTTTATGTGCAGTGGCCGAACCAGTAAATTAGAGCAGTGTGGGCAATTTTTTATTTTTAAACTTGCTAGTATAAATAATTTAAGTTGGTTCAAATATTAAAAATCAGTGTGTACATAATAAAAATCTAATAGTTATTTACATATAAACTAAAAAATTGAGTGGGGGCATTTGCCCACTCTCAATGTAACGTGGCTCGCCACTGTTTATGCGAGTCAAGATAAATTTGTTTCATATACTTACCTTGTAAACTGTAAAACTATGTTAGAAAAACTAAATTAAAGCTTCAAAACACTAATCAAAATGCTTGTTTGAATTGGTGTTTTGAAGTTTTAAACCGGTCAACACATAGCCGGTTGGCATTTCGTCCCAATAATTAATTATTTAAAAGAAATCAAGCTTCCTTAGACTCCATCCAAACATAATCATAATTAGTGTAGAGTACAAAATATTTAAACCAGAATTACAATAAATGTGAGATGCTAAATTTAATCATCACAGGCATGGCACAAGTGATTGGAATGAAGTAAGATGCTGTCTGTAGAGTATCTGTACCTTTGTTCATGGTGCACATATCTCAAACCTGTGAGCTGCTTCATTAATTCATTTCATGACAAAGTACATCTTTGTTGTAAATTTTATATTTGTACTGCTATTATACCTCAGAGGGCCACGTGTAGAACTTTGGAAGGAAAACTTGAAGACGATCTCTATCAGCCAGTCAAAGGTCAAGAAAGTTAGTTTGGGCACGTACTAAAAAAGATGTCATCTTCTGCTATATTATTATTCTCCTGCAGAAACTGAGAAGAAGAGGAAGAGAGAACAGGGGACAGACATGGAGGTTGGTGTAAATCCATTTCCATTCACATTTGCAGTTCACTTTCTGGGTATTACCTCAATTGCTATGGTGTTGGTTTGGACCATTTACTATCTTGGTGGCTTAGCCTGGAACTCTTCAGACAAAAGCCTCCTCTTCAATGTAACTCCTTTTTTCCTCTTCTTTTTTGCGTAATCCCACAGTTGTACTTTCATGTTTTCTATGTCTGACTCGTGTTTGATACATACAGGTCCATCCTGTTGTTATGCAAATTGGCCTAATTGTTGTTGGAGGCGAAGGTAATAAGACCACGTTGATAGTGCAATCTATGTCTTATGTTAAGGATCTAAGTACTTCGCGAAGCCAGTGAGTGGCTTCTTTATTATGAACAGGAATCACTGATATTTTTTTTTTGGTTGCACAAAAATAATGCAGCTATCATAAGTTACAAATCTCTGGGGTTGGAGAAACGAGTGAAGAAAGTGATACACCTTGTGCTTCATGCCGTTGCATTGATACTGGGAATAGTGGGGACTTATGCTGTGTTCTTGTTTCATGATGAGGAACAAATTGCCAATCTCTACAGCTTTCATTCTTGGATCGGAATTGCAGCTATTGTCCTCTATGGCCTTCAGGTAAAACTATCTACACTGACTCTTTTCTGGTCTTCTAGGTAGCTGCTATATGCAGAGGCTGAGATTGATAAGCATTCTTGAAACACTGCAAATTTTGGATATAGAAGCACACAACAAAATGAGATTCTGACTGACATGACCTGTGTATGACTTTCTTCACCCTTGTGAGCTAGCTTTTAACTAGGATATGTTTCTGTTAAAAGTTCTATATTGGAAGCATTGTTTTTAAATTCAAAATGATAAATTAGACCAGCTCATGGTCTTATCGAAAATTACTCCAAAACCGTATGGGTTAAAAAAACTACTGCTCAATACCTGTCACAAGAAGTAACAAAATTAACCAAAAACAACATATTAAGACCTAGTTGCAAGGAGTAGTGGCTCATTTCTCACCTTTAAAGTATGAGTTTCTGCCACAATAAGCCCACTAGCCCCTTTTAGTGAGCAGGCCAGGCCATAGAAAATTCTAGCCCAAAAAAAAATAATACATAGAAATATGTGCCGCCAACCATCTTGAACAACAGACTACCAAACATGGCCCAAGAATCACTTCTTAGAGAAGAGGAGCAAATGATGCCCAATATATATAGATATATTTCTTGATGATACCAATATAACAGTCATTCTTAAGATCTAAATATAACATCTCAACCCATTTTATTTTTTAAATTTATCTTTTTCTCTAAAATATCATTATTGATTGCATATATGAAGGGGGTTTCCAGCTTCCCATCAAATAGCAGTTCCAATACACGTGATTAACTATGGTACTTTAGGAAAACTAACACATATTTGTAACAGATCACTAAATTAAATTTTTAAACATTTTCAAATTAATCGTGTAACTCGTATTAAAAGAAAATGACTTGCATATGCAGTGGATATATGGGTTTGTGATATTCATGTACCCAGGAGGGGACCCATCTCTGAGAAGAGTGTCAGCTCCATGGCACAAAATGTTTGGGCTGTTGGTGTATGTGATGGCTGTGGCTGCTGCTCTTCTTGGATTTCTGGAGAAGCTCACGTTCCTTGAGGAGAAGGGATTAGCCAAATTTGGATCTGAGGCTTTCCTCGTCAACTTCACTTGTCTTGTTACAGTCCTGTTTGCTGCCTTGGTTGTCTTCTGTGCTGTCTCAGAGCCCCCTGCTCCGGCATTTCATGACTATGCTCCCATTTAGTACCCGCCATAGTATTCAAACTCTGATATCATGAAACCGATCACTTAACCAATCCGATCAGTCAACTAAATCGGGAGATAATTGATCTTTATTGGTGTACTTGAACCGCACGGAAGTCAAATTTATTTTTAGATATGATTATTCACTTCTAATTAATAACCTTAAAATATTCACACAGTTCTGGTTGGATTTGGATCAACCAACATTCCAACTGGTTTTTTGTTTTAATGGACTGTTTGGTTGCGCTTTATATATCATTCTTAATATCTATATCCAAATATATAAATTATATCTAATTTGCTGCTATATGTATAGATTGCAGCTTACTTCATACTACATAGAACAGTATATGAAAACAATATTTAACTATATATTTTGACAGTTTTAATATTTTAATAAAAGGGCCCATCAGATGATAGCTCATGTCCTCGTGCCTCATTTGTATAGTTAGATGGAAATACCAAAATATGAAATGATCACTTCTTTTTCTAATGGTAAAGCAAACATGCCTAATATAAGTGATGAGAGAGGAATTGAATCATAGTTAAAGAACAAGGACATTTTTAATAAAAAAACAGGTTTAGGTGGATTGCATCACACGGATTCAAAGAGCATTTACAGAATTATTTATAAATCGCTCATCAACAAAATATTTACGTCAACAACAAGATTTGAACCGATAACATTATGATTGAGATAATTCTTGACCAACTTAACCTATTAAGGTGGTCTTCACATTCATGACACAATTATAAATTATATTTTTACTTAGGATTAATGTTAAATTTTATTTAAAAAGTTTTTACATCAGAATTGTGAGTAACCGAAAGTTTTCGCCGGATCGATTTCATGTTGGAAGCATTAAAAAAGTGCAAAGTCCTTGTGCCTAATAAAAACTTAGTTATAATTAAACTTCTGTATAATAGTTGATAATTCAAATGTATGATCTTGTGAATATAAATGAATTACAAGTTTTGATTCTGAATGAATGTTGATATGGCTACTATGTTCATCATCATTTGGTATAAGATGGATTTTAGTGTTGGAAGGTCTTGTTTCATCTTTGTGAGTATTATAATTTCAATCATATCTTTATTTTTTAAATGATAAACTATGGATGAAAGTTGTAGTTTTGGTGAAACAACAATTAATGATTCTATGTTACCATTTGTGAATGGCCAGAAACAGATGATAGGGAATCTGAAATTATCGTAGAAGAAACAAGATTCCAAGGAATCTGAATCAGGTTGACATATGAAAATTCATAATACAGACAAAAAATTAAGAATAACTAAAAAGATGTTTTTGTTGTTACTGTAAATATGTCAATTCATATTAAATTTGCAAGTAGCAACAATTTTGCATCAATTTTTTTCACAGATTTTTGTACTTCCTCTGTTTTAGAAAGTTCTGTTTTCCATTTAGATTTACCCTAATAATGCCCAATATAATCATCTATTTAGATTCAAATTAGATATAATTAGTCAAACTTTAAATTGAAAAAAAATATCTCCCTTCATAGCATTTTCTTTTTATGAGTCTACAATGCAACTAATGTTGGAAATTTTACTTCAATATTTTAAAAAAATAATTGGTATGAAAATTTTCTTTTACTTAAGATTTTGTATATCATGATTAACCTTTTATCAGGACAAAAATCAAATAACTCTGTTATCTTTTTTTTAAATCAGGAGGCATATACTAACAATATAATATTACAGTTGAGTTTTGAATCAAATTATAGAATCTATGAATATCTAATATGAATCAGATTCAAATATCTTAATATTAAGCAAAATAATAATAACAAAAAGATAACATAAAATAATAATAATCTAAATACAATTAGATCCTAACTAATAATTATTGAGTTGAGTGATTTTCGTATGTCATCCGAAAAGATTAAACTTATAAAAACTTTTTTGTCACTGCATTACAAAAAGCCAATCATTGTCTCAACTTTATCCTAAATAAATGCAGGTTATGGGTTATCTACATGTATGGTCATCAAGTGTCCTAGTTTGATGATGTTAACTAATTATTCCCTTTTTTCTGAATTGATTTTTTTTGAAAAATTTCTGTAAGTGTTCCTCATAATGTCACAATTTCGTGTACTACAAATAAAATTAATGCCCAATTATCCATATTATATATCACAAGACATAATATCCTACTAGCACTGCAACCAACTACTACCAACCGAACTTTGAAGAAAATTCATATAGAAGGCTTTAGGTTCAAAAAATGATACAGTGGTGTGATTTGTGAAAGCAAAATATATTGAGCTTTATAATCAAATAAATACATATTTTCTATTCAAAGTCGATTTTTTTAAAACAAGCACACACATTCTTATTTAATAAAAATTATTATTAATTTAATTTTAAAATGAAAATAAGAATAAATGATACTTAAAAAAATTTCCTTCTAAAGTAAATAAATAAACTGTGTGCGCGGGGTCAAACATTTGTAAATCACTTAAGCCACTTTTTTGGTAGCGTATCTTAACCAAATGATTTGGAGCTTATCCATTTCCCCATATTAATTTTAAATTATCAATAATCAATCAATAAATTAATTAGAAGTGAGAGAATGTAAGGACCCAAAATATGTCAACCTCAAAATGATCCCTCATACTTTATGCTTCGTTTGGTAGCAAGGAATTGGAGCTCAGAATTGGAACTGACGTTAGAATCCATATTATGTGTGTTTGGTGCGTTGGAATCGAGCTCTTCATGGAATCTATGGAAGTTAAAATTGATAGAAGATGGTTCCAACCTCATTCTCGTAGAATTGAGTTCCAACCTCATTTATTTCTTCACTTGGCATCTTTACCCTCGTCGCCCTCCACTCATCCTTTCCTCTAGTCACCCCGTCTCCATTGTTGACGCCGATGTTAGCACTTAGGGCTGTTAATGTTACGTGTTAATTTTACGTGTTAATCTCCTTATTTCCATTAAGCTACATGTTCCATTCTTCCATGTCAGCAGCCAAGCCGTTAGTCTGTTAGGGGACATTGGATTGTATTGTCAGAGTAACCGTTGTGTAACAGCTTGGCAATTAGTTAGCAATCGAGACATAGCTTATAAGGATAGATACAACAGTGTAAACGTCGTGCATGAATTGAATTCAGTTTTTCTTCTTCTCTTATTTTCCTTCGTTCTCTCTTTCAGCCTTCGGCCTGTACCAACTGGTATCAGAGCCAGTCTTTGGCCATGGCACCAGAGATTCAATCCTTCGATAAGATCAGCGTCATTGAACACCGCTTGGACTCCTATGCCGTGATTGCCGAAGCTCACGAGCTTAGCTAGAACGACAAGCCGCTGACATTGTTGACCTCAAGCAAGCCATGGTTCGCATTGAAGGTTGCCTGCAGAACCTTACCAAGACCATTAGGAATTTTGCACCATCAGGTATTGCTCCCATGGGGTCGTTGTTGGAGACGAAGGAGGAATTTGCTGAAGTCAAAGCCAAGGCAGCCAAATCCACCTCTTCTACTCCTGCTGTCGAAATTGCTCCTCATGATCCCACTCCTCTGCCTAGCAAGTCGAATCCTACTCCGTTGATCGTTCAGCAGTTTCCTCTGCCGGTTCAGGGGGTTTCTGTTGCACCAGGGAAGACCGTGGCGATCACCGCTCACTGCATTTCACATCAGCGCGAGCAAAACCGAATATGGAATCATTGCTTCCCATCAACAATGATGACAACCACCTCGAATGGCACAATCTCCACGCAAGAGCTCGCTGATGAAGCCCTTGACTACGGTGTCGAAGCCCAACTCAGGTTAGCCATGGCATCGCCACCGTTGGATGCGATTGACGCCTCCATCACCGCAACAAGCAAACCGGCGTCCCAAGGCCTGTCTTCCAAAACTGGAATCAACATAACACGCTCTGTGACGGCAGTAGTTGAAGTCGCAGAGGAGTTCCCACGAAAAGCTTCAGATGAACTGGACTTCCTCCTTGCTGTGATTGCCATGTCTGGCATCCCCTTCAACAAGCACTGGACAACTGAATTTCGTGCGACGATTCCGTACGTTGCTTCCATGGTCTTCATGCTTACAGCTCTTCTCATAGAAGTTATTTTTTTTCGCTTTGTAACCACCGTCGTCGGCCTCAATGGGCACCGTAGTACACCACCACTGCCGGACGCTGGCCAATGGTTGTTCCTAGCATTAAATGAGGGATTTCACCAAGTAGTTGTTGACATATTACGAGCACGTATTGTTGGACTACACCATCACCTAATGATGTTTATGCTTCTGGCATTCTCTGTCTTGTTTGACTATGTGAGGTACTCCGAGCTGATCTCACTTAAGCACATCATGATATTCGCCGTTGAAGATCTATCCATATTCTCCGGTTCACATTCTTGTATCAACAGTGGGAGATTCCACATGGTGCCGAACCATTACTTGACATTTACAGATCGGGAGAAGCT
>JANTPZ010001229.1:0-12707 GCA_025593235.1 Vachellia pachyceras | reverse complement strand
CTAAGCAACAAGTAGGCGATCTATTCACCAAGGCTCTAGCGAGACCCCAGTTTGAGGAACTAAGAGGCAAGCTGGGAATGAAAGATATCTATTCGCCAACTTGAGGGGGAGTGTTGACATTTAGTGATAATTTAGATTTATTATTAATAAATGAGTAGTTGTTAGAATCCCTAAATTAGTGACAGGAATAGTGCTCCTGATTTTTCTCTTTCATTATTATGTAATCAAGAGCTGATTCTGGGGGATTAACAAATAACCTAGAATTAACTCTATAAATGTAATAATGTCCTTTGAATGAAATATTCTATTCGGTTGTCACTGTTCTACACTGACCAAACCCAAAAGACCCAAAAAAAAGATCAACTATCAAATGCTTATATATTGACAAACATTAAAAAGGAAGAATGAGGCATACCAATAAAAGTTTTTTGTGTTGTTTGCGTTGTGGAAGAATTCCAAGCCCGTCAAGCATTGATTCATCAAGTTCTATAGAACAAGATACATTGAGAGATCAGAAATATATTTCTTTTTTCCACCAAACAAAAAAGAAATATATGCAATGGTGAAGTAATGGAAATCTTAGCTGCACAACCTTTAGTTTGCAGCAGAGTTGCAAGCACATTCAAAGATCCCAAAACTTCTAGATCATCCCCCTGTGTTAGGTAGGCAAGCAAAACCTCCCTACAGAAACCATAAAAGTTATGACAGGAACCAGACAAGACACATCATAAGAAAATAATTAAATCACTGTTTAAACTGGGACATTGCAGTATTGCACTGCCATACCATAAGCCATGCCAACAAATACATAGGCAACAACGCTCAATCCAAAGTATTTGGAGGATCCAAAAATAAATCAAAACTGTAAGTGAACAAAGTGCCTTTTACCTTACAGCTAAATTTGAACCACTACAATCATTTTGTGTGATAACATGTTCAGGATGAAAACCTGAAGAACTTGATGAGCATGGAGCACTGTCCATTGAGCATACAGCATCATTGTTGGTAAGACTACCATCATCTGACACTTGGCTTTCAGATGAGAAGCCACGATCAGATATATGGCCATTGACTTTACCCCTATAACTTTTTGCAATTGCCTCCAAGGGGAAAAAAAGAGCAGCAGCTATTGTATTTGACAAATCTTTGATTTTGACAATCCTCAAGATGCAACAAAGTAGGTAGAGAGATGTGACAATACCACTTTGTATGTCCTGAATGAACAAACTACCGAATATTAATGAGAAAATGTTGCAAAATATAATCGAAACTCTTCAATAGATTTTCAAACAAGGAAAAGTGGATCAAAGAAATGAACAGAGAAGACAGTGAGGTTTCATACATTAACAGCAACTATCCTCAGGGAAGGAAGAAGTAATGGAAATATCAGAAGCATTAGGATGCTATCAGTTATGAGCCTCCCAACATCAGGAATTCCAGCAGAGACAATGTCACTAAAATAGTAAAGGTTATCCTCAATTTCATCTACAGCAGCATGAATTGTAGAGGTCCAACCTGACCGTGGATTTCTGTCTCAGTAACCAACAATGCTCCTTTAGACACAAGAAATGTAACTAATATTTCAAAGGAAATTGTGAGAGAGAGAGAGAGAGAGAGAGAATGCTTACGTTAATATATCAGATATCAATCTATTTAAATCCACACACTGCTTCCTAAAAAATGAAATCAGGTTTGAAAAGTAATTGTTGTGAGGTGTGCTGGTTATATATCTGTTGACACTTCTATCTCCAACTGAAAAATAGTACAATAATTAAATCAACATTTCAGCATAACAGGATTAGTGCTCAGGATGCATTAGGTTCTGTGAGTGGGGTGGGGGAGGGGATGTCATAACTGAGACAGTAAATACTCACCATGATAAACATTAAGGGTCACAGTACGTACTGCAGTTCGAACCATGTTTTCCTCATGAAAGGCAAAGCGTATGGCCTCAACATATAGTGGGAATGAAACTACTTCTTCCTATATGAATAGAAAAATACAGTAAAAAAGTTTGGACCTCTCAAAATCAAAGGCAGTTCAATCTAATCCCAAGCCAAACGATATAATTCCTCCATTAAAGTATGTCTATATGATAGAGTACCATGTGACAGTACAGTAGTGGATGAGGGGTCTGACCAGTCAACAGAAGTGGGAATGGGAAGTGGGTTGAAAGAATAGGACTCAGTAGAAGTCCATTACCCATGGTATGCACCAATGCTGTGACAAGTTCGGTTATGATTTTTTATTTTTATTAGTTTAATTATATTATTTAACACTATAAATAGCAATTAGTAATAGAAATCTAGGGGCCTCATGATTGAATTGTTAGTGTATTGAAGATTCTCCTGGCTTTAATGGTTTTGAGGTCAAGATTATTGCTCATAATATCTAGTAAAGATTATTTCCCTCCTTGATTGTTAGATTTTTGGGGTTTGAGATTCTTGTGCTGATTATCTCTACATTCATTCCTATTTTTTAATTAGATTCTATCACGATATATGATGTGGGCTATAGGTAGGGAATGAGAGGGAGGCCCCCGGAGCGCCACAAGCTAGAAAAGCCCACCAAATGTAGTCTCATTTACAATTCCAATGCCATCAAAATGATAAAATCGAACCAAGAATTGAAAAGATACCACTCAAGACTCTTCAGCACTATAAATATAATCCAATGAAAAGGAAACCCAGCAGGAAGAAAACTTACATTGTGAGTCTTTACAAGCAGTGAAATTGTATTCTTGTTCAATTTTCCACTTATTGCTCTGCAAAAAATCAAAAGACATGAAACCAAAGAACTGCTTAATATATATTACCAAAAATGGTACTAAAAATTAGATTAGAAAATGGTGGCGGAAAAAGGACTTTGTGTAAGGAGATCATAACTACTATCTATCAGTATGAAATATATTAAAAACAAACCTTAAAAAGGATATGTAGTATGACAATAACTCTTCATTGCGAAAGTCAAATGAATATGTTATCAGGTAGTTCATATGTTCATTACTAAACATGTAGTCTGCAAACATCTCAACAGACAACATCACCATCAGTGTTACTCCATGTGATGGAGAAGTTAACACAAGAACAGAAAAAAGTTCATGAGATCATAATCTTACAAATAGCATGTTCACTTTTTAGGTTTTGGATCATAATGCTCACTGTTTGCAGCAACTGAAGTGAAACACTAACAGTCATGCTCTGTTTTAGAATCCGTACAAACTGTCCCATGACCTGCCTTTCCATGAAGAATCTGCCACAAGTCAGGATATAAGAAATTGCCGGTATAGAACATAAAAGTAATTGCATAAAGGAAAATAAGCATTAAGGAATCTCACTCAAAAAAGCTCGAGTCATGTTGGTCACCATATGTTATCAACTCTGCAATTGATCTCAGCGCCTCAACAACAAAATCCTTCCAACCATTCAGAGGTAAAAAAAACGATAGGAAAAAGTCAGCAAAAATATTAAGTTACCAAGGCTTGGGGGAATCATTTATAACTCATATTACCTTATTAACGTCATTAACAATTTGAACTTTTGCCAATTGATCGCTTAAGTACCTAAATACCAAAAGGAAGCAAAACTAAGTTATTGGGTAAAAAACAAATCCAGCAAAAATAGGAACCTTTTGTGATTCAGTTAATGAAGAAACTTCATTAGAAAGAAAGAAAGACAGACTCAAGAAACTAGGACTGGGTGTCCTTCTAAAAAGAGAGAAACGAAAGGAAAAGAAAATTTAAGAACCATGGAAAAAAACCAAATAGAAGCCACAAAGATAAACTAATAACATAAGGATATGCATGCAAGGGAATGAAGCCACAACCTGAGAGTGAACTCATCTTCTAAATTAAGAACGCTCAGCTTCAAACATTTGAATAGATAAAAATGAATTAAAATAATATTTAGCTTCAAGAGCCGATGCATATGGTAAACTTAGTCAAGGAAGTCATCACCTCAAGACCCAGAATGCTAGATACAGGCGATGATTTTCTTCCATATGTATTAATGGTCATGTAAAACATTCAAAGACAAATTTATATGCATGAATGTTAGCTTGAACACATCAAATCAATAATTATGCATAGAAATCAAAGAAGGTAATCTAGTGTACACCATTGTTAACATAAATGAAGTAACTTTGGCATAGGCTTTTAGAAAATTTGCATTTAGAAGTGGCTAAAAATTAAGCGAAAAAAGTCTGAATAAAGTATAGAGGGTGAAAGGAGGGCATTACTATGTCTTGAATCTACCAAAAAGCTATGTATCAGAAAATGCCCAGGCCCCAGATAATATGCATTGGATGTGATTTTCAGTTTCTACTTTAACAAATTCTTCTGCCTGCTTTGGAACTTGATAAAAGCTTGCCCAGGGCAATATAATCAGATCTATCGGCCAATTACCAGATTTTTTATCTCCATATATGGTGTCCCACTGATATTTTCTTTAATGCTCAAGGGTGGTAGAACTGCTTTGAGTAGCGATATAGAGGCCTAAACAGACTATAATATTGAAGCAGATGCTGCAAATGCAATTAGAAGACCCAATTCCAAGTCCATACTCCATATGAATACCAAGTACATAATTAGGTGGATCAACCTCACGATAATGCAACAAACAAGCCAAGGGGCTTATCCAGCCCAACATCATGCCAGGGCTAGAGCAGAGAAATGCACTGCCTTCCAGAAAAATGTGATTTATTAATTACATAAAGAGAATGAAAGTGGAAACAAAGCCAACCAAATCCTTCTGGACAAACCATCTGGAAACATTCACGACCCCTGATCAGTAATACATCCCCTCTGTATCCCTGTTCCGTCCCACCCATTCCACTATTCTATAATACATATAAGAGAATACAACAAGCAACTATAGTCTACAAATCATTCTGTCACTGCGGCATAATGCATATCAATACCTACCTCATAAGCATATACAAATCAAGAAGACGCTAACGCTAGACGCATATATCTGGGAACCAATTAAAGAGGCAAGGGCATGAATAACATCACACCACCATGCTTATATTGGTAAAGATGAAAATTAGCAGTGAAGCGCTCATCTTGAACCGTTACTCTAACTGAAAACAATAAGAGAGGAAGGTTGCATATATGTTCAAAGGTTGCCATCAAGGCCTTCAAGCATAAAACAAGACTTGATCGTGGATCGCCTGAACTTTTGATAAACATGTTGTGGTTAAGGAATTGAAATCATAAAACGGGACATAACTGTGGCTCTTCTGAACTTTTGACAAACATTCAGGTTGACAGTTTTGAACGAAAATACGCAATGCTTATACGCCCATAGATCTATAAAGCAAATTTCAATGGAATAACCACTGAGTTAAATAAGTTTCCCAGCTGCGTTCCATGACAATATGTTCCCTCAATTTTCAGAGCATTTTTATAATCATTTTATTTCCAAATACACCAACAAGCCACACCCAAATTTACCCCGATGAGAATCCATCGGGGCAAGCAGTTAAGGAAGCCAAGTGCTATACAATTAACCCAGTTATTCTTATTAAAGGTTCGATTGAAGTCACAGATTAAAACCCAGTATTACACAAGAAGCCAAATTGAGCTATGTAGCCAATCCGTGACCGACCTGAGTTCATGTAGGGAAAAACGATCTCTGGATCTCCAGAAGGAAAGCCACATGATTGAAAATGATCAAACCTCCAAATTGAGGCCACTTAAGTTCATTCTGGAGCCTTTAATAAACACCCCAAAGTGGTCCCAATTGTGAAGAAAGAAATCATAAAATTGACACCGGCCACGCAGTAGAAATGGAACAGCTCGTCTTGCACCAACCGGAAACTGCTCGATCCTCCAGAGCAGCTTAGGGGCGGGAATTTTCCTGATCTCAGAGACAAAGGCACGAAGAGATAGAGGGAGAGTAGGGTTTTTGAAAGATCGTGATTGAAGGACCTGTTCAGAGAAGAAGAAACAAAGAATATACTTTCGTTCCGTTTCGGTTTGGAGAAAGCCGAGCCAAGGAGGTGGCGTACGGAAATTAAAAGAGGCTTGAGAATACTGCAAAGTTTCAGTTAAAACATCTCTCGAATGTTGCGAATTGTTTATAGCAGTGGAAGCCTCGTCGGAGGAGAATGTCTGGTGGATCGGGTCACGTTAATATATCAGATATCAATCTATTTAAATCCACAAAAGCCCAATAGACATTTTTCATCAACTCTTTGGGCCTATATTCCTTTTTCCTCAACTTTTTGGGCCTATATTCCTTTTTGGACCTGTTGTTCTTCATCTAAATGACTTCTCACTGATAAATAATTGTATGCCTTTGTGAGAGTATTTTCTTTTATCTTTTCTCTTAACTTTATTTGCATTTCTATTATATAAAATTTAGAAATCAGACGATTAACCGGTTTCTTAAAGGGTAAGACCATTCTGAACAATTTGAGTTTCGTTATTGTCCTTATGTATCAAATATAAGTGCTCTATGATTTTTATATAATTATTTCTTATATTCCATTATTCATTTTCTCGTAAATATTTTTTTATTAGATCAAATGCATCGGTTTAACAGTATATTTTGTGGATTACTAGAGTCATTGAGGATTTCAACGTAGAAGCAGAGGGTTGAATAGTGAGCGAAAGGGCTAGCTCGATGAGCTACTTATAGCCCACCTATTTAACTCGGCATTGTGCAAAATAAGGTAATAGAGTTTGCCCAAAAGCTACTTGGTAATCAATTCTAGAACCTGCGGTTAAGTCAAAATACCACCAAACATCTTATTGAACTAATAGGGGTTGTTTCAATTTAACCAAAGGTTAGGGATTGAATCATTTGAGAATGCGATGGTATATATTAGTACTATTTGAGAATGTTAGTAACTGGTTCAACCGCACCCTCTGACTTACAGAAAATTAGGTATATATTAGCACTATTTGATTTATTTTACGTCCATTTATTTACTAATTTTAAACCAATTAAATTTTTACTCAAATTCTTTTTAAAATATATTAAGAATAAGTTACAATTATTTTGAACCGCCTGAGTTACAATTCTAAATCCACCATTGTGTACGTACTTATGTAATTAAACGAGCAGGTACAGGTTATCCGGTAAGTATAACACACTTCATCTTATATAATTAATAAACCTACCTGTTTAAGTCCGCCCGTTTAATATTTTTTGGGCAGGCCTGATTTCATCAGGCACTACGAATTGGTACATCAAGTCGGCAGATAACTCAATTCTACATGAGTATTATTTAACACAGGGCTGGCTCTGATTTCTTAATAATAGAGTATTAGTTAACATTAATTAATTAAGTTTCCATCATCATAGATATGTAGCTGTTAAATTTATTGGGAGGTCCCAAATAAGGAACTTATTTAATGAATAGTTCCAATTTTTAAAATATTTATCAAAAGGTTCCATTAACAACATGAGTTGTTGTCAATACAACGCATGATGTTGTCAATGTATAGGAACTCACGTTGTCAATGGGACCTTTTGATAAATATTTTAAAAATTGGGACCACTTATTAAATAAATTTCTTATTTGGGACCTCCTAATAAATTTCTCCATGTATATCTATACCGGGACCCACAGATTCAGGCTCATGATTCATGAAAGCAAAATCTTATCCTTTGCTCCTATGAAGTAATGACAGATGAATGTTTCAAATCACCTGGCTTTATAATATCATTTGTCTTTTTTTTTAACCTTGTCAATTTGTCATGAAACATATTAACCACGTTGTTTCACAACAAAATCAATATTATAATACAGTGGAATTAATTCACCCACAATATATACGTATATCATGAAAAAAAATTATAGTTTACAGAAAGATGCTTTGGACAAAAAAAATAAAGATTAAATTAAAGTATGGGGGTAAGATTATATTGTATAATTTCAATTAAAATTAATGTACGGTTGTGTGCATGTGACGGAGATTTTTTTTTTTTGGGCCCTGGGACAAGTATAGGATGATCATCAACAACCAAAGATTAGATTCAAAAATTTTTATAATCTCCTATAAAAAAAAAGTTTATATAATATCCTAATTAGTTAATCATTAAGTTGATACACGGGCATTAATTATGATTAAATCAAACAAGGGTAAAGTAGACGGCCTCTCAATTATTGCAAAAGCTGCAGTCAGGAATTAATTAATATTATAATTAGATTACTTCGACTCTTCGAGATGCTAACATTCATGGGACTCACAAAACACTAAACTTTCTTAATAATATTTTACACCTACGTTCACATTGTAACCCCAAAAAAAAATTGAAACCCAGGAAAGACAAAATTTTCATGTTTAAAAGTTTGCTAGGAGTTCCTGTGGAGAACACTTTTACGGAGTTTGAAACAAAATATAAATTTTAATTAATAGGTTTTGAGAAAATATTTTTACAAATTTTAAGGTAAAATCTAAATTTTGAAAAGGTGATTGTGTGTTGGAAGTTACTGCAATATTGGAGTTTGTTTGTTAAAATGTTTGGAAAAGTCAAAGTAAGTTCAACAGTATTTTTCCGTAAAATGAAATAATTTCGTTCACATATTTACCTTAACTTGCGTAAAAGTACTTCTCTACCGCATTCCCAAACGGGTACATTAACTTTTGCGGATTCTGAGGCAAAAAGTAAGTGGGAAAGAGAAAAAAAAAGATTAAAGATAACATTTATCATAAAAGAATGTGTGATTTGATAACAAAATAATTTTTCAACACATAATTTTTGTAACAAAACTATATTTAAAAAGGTGAGTATTTAGATAAAATTTAAGTTTTACTATAAAATCTAAGTTTTGAAACGGGCTCCCAAGCGAACCCTAATTCAACATTCCCAATATTTACTCCTATTCATATCTTTTATATATATATTGGGTCCGTTTGGGAAAGCAGTGGAGAATTGCTTTTACCATTTATGAAGCAAATGTGTGAAAGAGATTATCTCGTTTTGTGAAAAACACTATTGAACATACTTTTAGGGTGTTCAATCACTTTGCCAAACATCCCACTATTACCGCATATTAAGCGCTTTTCTAAATTAGACTATCGAATAACCGAAGATTGATCAGCTTCTACATATATTCCTTTTTCTGGCAGAGTCATCAAAATTTCATATTGTCAGGTCAAAAAAAAAGAAATAACTTTTTGAAGAAATTCAATCTATAATTCCTTATAGTTTATGTTATTTTTAATCAGGTTTATGTATTTTAGTTTGTTTGAAACTTGGAATTGAGTCTTTTATTGTTTGATATGATGACTTTAATTTATAGTTTTTTATGAAATTTCATTTATATAAATGCACAAGTGTTAAATTGGTGTTGAATAAAACAAATGAGATGTCATGGAGTCTATGAAATTCGATAAATCAAAATTAATCATTTTTTAATTTTTCTTAAATTCATTATCTTCTTAAGAACTTTGTGAATTAATATTTTCAATTTTGATTGTTAGCCTTCATGAAACTTCATCAATATATCTTATAATATCAATCCATTGAGTTACTGTTCACAAAAGAAATCGTTGGTAAAAAAACAGAAAACAAATTCAAATTTCAAACTCCTGCCACAGAGCTTCTGCTTTTCTCCTCATTCGCATGTGCTCCTCTATCTTTTTCTTCCTCACTCTCAACTCTCTCAGCGCTCACCCTCACCAAGCTTGTCTTCTTCTCTCACCGTCTCTCCTCCCTCAAGAAGCCATCAACAGGTGCATTTAACAGTGCGAAGAAGATCTGAAGTCGGATTTTGTGGCAGTCCATTCTCCGTGCTTCACGTCCGTTCGATTTTGCATCCAACTCCACAGGTAAGTGTTGTTTGGTCCTCCATTTCTATGCAATCTTCTTCATGTGTCCTCCATTAAACCTAAACCTATGATTTGTTTGCAAGGCTGTCTCATGAGTTCTGGTTCCATTCCTTCAATTCATTTTCCAGGTCTCAACAACCTGTTGATGGCGAATAATGATAAATCATCTTATGCACTGTGTGCATTTTCCTTTGGAGATTTCGTTAAATCGAGCTGAACAAAAGGGGGTAAGACCCTTTTTTCTTCTTTTATGTTTCCCTGTTCTGTTTTAAATGAGCTAACTTCATCCAAGGGTTCTACATCATCTCCTATGGTCTAGGCATTTACATCCTCAACCTTCTCATCAGTTTTCTCTCCCCTCAGGTCGACCCCGAGATCCAAGAAATCTCTGACGGTCCATCCCTTCCCACCAGAGGGTCTGATGAATTCCGTCCTTTCATTCGTCGGCTTCCAGAGTTTAAGTTCTGGTACTTTTTAGTACCTTCTCTCTCTCTTTTTCTCCATCAATTCGCATTGTGGGTTCGATTGCTCTTTGACTTTCATGATTGATTGTTGTGGGGTTTCTGAATGCTTACATGGAATGATTCTTAGCCAACTTCTTTCTTGATGTACTTATGGAACATTGTTTTGTGCTTGCGCTTTGTGTATAGAACTAGTTGATGTATCCAATTACCCTCTGAATCATCCATCGAAGCCCAAGCTCATAATTTGTGCTCCGGAACAGTACCCCCTCTTGTCCTATGACGTGCTTCTAGACTGACCCCGTTTGCGGCGTCGATGAAGTCACCTACTGGTGTGGCTGCGCCGAAGCTGCCTGTGCGGGCGTTAAAGTTGCCAGATCGGGATTTTGCGAAGTGGGCAGCGGGAGTTCGGTTTATCTCCCAGGTCAGACGCTTCTTTTGGTGCATATTGTTTGGCTCACTGTGCTTGGGTTCTCAGTATTGTTTGGTCTCTTTTGATTACCCACCGACGCTAATATGTGAGGATTTGGTTCAATATTTACATGTGAGGCCTTTTTGGTCTATGAGCATACCGTTCGGGAATCTTTGTTTGGTTTTTGTGAGGTTGTGTGTGTTGCTTTGTATGCAAAGGAGGGATTTCTAGATATTAATCTTCTTTGCATTTATATTCTTTTGTTAAATAGTGACCAGAAATTCTTATACTGTCTATACCAATCATTCTCACTGACATTGCGAATTCTTGTATTATTTTGCTGTGGATTTTCTTAACTTTGGTTTAAGTTTGTCATAGTAGTCAACCATATGGTCTAATGGGGATGGCTTTTCTCCAATTTCTCTTTGTGTGATGTTTCATGGTTTTTAGCAAGCATAGTAATAATCCAGTTGTGCAAATATTATGAGAATATAATCAAAATTTTAGGATGTCATACTATGATTTAGTGAACCAAAAAATACAAATGTCTTTAATTCTTTGGAGATAATTCTCTAGGTAGGTCATAGAGTTTTATCCATAGCAGCAAATTTAGGCAAATAATTCTGAGTTGATTGCATTCACAACAAAATCTTTTACGCCATTATGTATACTATTTCTTTATTATTAATGCCTAGCTGCCAGAACTGAAGTAAGAACCATTATTGGTGACAGTCAGTTCTTAGTTGTCTGGACTCATTGATGCAAATGAGGCTTACTCATGAGATTAATATATACAATATCAGTTGTACTTTTTGATTACCTCAATGAAGCTAACACTTCCATTAAAAAAATGAAGATAACACCTGTACATGAGAAATTTGAGTACGTGGGAAAGGTAAAACAAATTTTGTTCCTTGTTGTTCATACTGCCAATTAGCAAAAGGGAACATTATCAAGTGTCACAATGTCATGCTAATAGAATGGAGTTGTATCTAAGTTCGATCATTAGTGCCAGCAGTGATCACACGTTCAACTTGGTTTTACTTCCCGCACAGTGCTGAATTAATGCTTGGTAAAATCCACAGCTCAAAAGGAAAAAGAAAACGCTATAGATGATTTAATTCTGAGGGCTTGGTATTGTTAGGATTATTCCCTTTTCTTCGGGCTCTGAAGTGTGAACACAGATTTGTCGATGTTATTTTTGCTCTCATCTGTCGTGTGAGTTGTTAGGCTCCCATGAGTGATATTACTTGAGCTCCTATTCTTAGCCTTGCCAGAGTCATCGTTCTTCTCAATTTGTACCATTGAAGTGGATGTGCTCCCAACAGTTTTCTTCTCATTGGAAACATCACCTAACAATCTTTTGTACATGGTCAGCGCTTGAAATGCTTAGAAGGTTTGTGTGTCTGAAAGGACTCAATTAGATCTATGAACATTATTTAGAGTGACAAAATATATAGCATTAAATTGGTGATTAGGGCACTTGTGGTTTGAAATTTAGCTGGGTTGAGTAATCGACCATGTGGTAGGGCAACTATTAGTATCTATAGAAGATAGAGTTAAGACATTTATTATGTTGCAAATATTCATGAAGCCTTTACAAAGACAGTATTTTGATGACAATATTTTCATTCTCTCCTTAGTGGTTGCTCCAACCTTCACTGTTAGTGTTTTCTGTAACTGGCATTCCAAGTAGTAGGGCTTTAATTTTGGACTCTCTGTTCTTCTAATTTTTCAATTTAGATAAATGCAAACATATACATGTGTGTGTGTGTGTGTTATTCAAATCTGTATTGTATACCATGGTTCAGAAAAATGATGAGTCAGCAGGGAATAAAGAACACAATGATGGTGCAGTTGAGGAACCTACAGGAATTCAGCCAGCACTTCACTCCCAAAGCTCCGAAGGTGGAGTTTATTTTATTCTTGAGAGAGCATCACTTTGTGTTGCTAATGTTGGCAAGGTATTTACTTCTATAGCTGGAGAAAGTATTTGTAATGGATGCAGATTAACTTAGATTTTTAAAAGTTGTTTCACAAAACTAAATTT
>JANTPZ010001228.1:0-29971 GCA_025593235.1 Vachellia pachyceras | reverse complement strand
TTTAAACAGTGGGCATTTTAGTCTTTTACTATAAAAATCAGATTCCATTTCCATGATATACCAAACGTACTTTTAATACTCATATCCATCTCCATCTCCATATCCATTTCCATCTCCATCTCCATTTCCATATCCATCAAAATCAATTCCACCGTACCAAACGAGGCATACATCTTTTCCTCATGGCAACTTAAACCATTCATATTCAATTTAGAAAATTAGGGCGCTAAATATTAGTATTAATATTAAAATAGTTAAATAAGTTCAAATTACTTAAAATCAATTTAAAGTGTGGGATTGTTTAAGGGTTTGTTTGGAAATTATTTTGAAAATAGCATTTACAGATTGTGAGGCAAAACATATGTTTTAGAGAATAGACTTTGAAAAATAGCTTTTACAGATTCCGAGTCAAAGGGCCTGTTTGGTAACCATGGGCTTATTTTCATAAGCACGTTTAACGGTGCTTTTCAGCAAAACGAGACAATCTCCTCCACATATTTGCCTCGGCTTATGTGAATAAGCACTTATAAGTGGCTTATGGCAATTTGCCAAATGGGCCCACCTAGGTTTTGAAAAGTGATTTATGTTTGGGAAGGTATTAACTTTTATGGATTTCGAGGCAAAAAAGTTGGTAGGAAAGAGGAAAGAGAAATAATGAAAAGTATGAAATAGAAAAGAGAATAAAGAAAAAGTAGGAGAGAGGAAAGAGAAAGAAAGAAAATGTATGAAAGGGGAAAGAGAAATAAGGAAAAAAGTGGGAAAGGAGAAACCTAATTTTCAAACCGAGATTTTGTAACCAAAATAGTTTTTCTGAAAATTTTATGTACTTGAATAAAACCAAAGTTTTAGAGTAAAACTTAAATTTTGAAATTAGATCTAAATTTCGGAAAGAGGGTGTAAATAAGCCCTAGGGTAGAAATAAAAATAACTCAGCGTGAGGAAGATGAGAGAGGTGAAGTAAAAAAAAGAAATGAAAGGTGGTCGCTTTGGATTCTAAACAGAGATGGCGGAGGAGTGAGGCATGACAATTCTAAACGATACTGGCCGATTTGGGGCCTTCAAAATTTAAGCTCAGAATTTATTGTTCGATAGCTTCAATGCCCTGCCTCTATCATGCTAGAGTCCACGCTTTTCGTGTGTCCAAACTTAACTTGCCCAGTAATGTTAAAAAAATATATATATATTACTGCGTACATAATGTTACTTCAAAGAAATTGGGATATCTGAAAGCTTTTCTCACCTTCATGTCATTATTAAAAAAATGAGTAATGTTACCCAATCCTAATGGCCAGGTCGACTTGTTAACCATAATATTATAAAATCACGTTTGATTAAGTACCCTTTTCATATGTTTATTTTGTAAACTATAAATCAGATTGGAAGTATAACTTCCACTGTTAATTCAACTGGCTCGATGTCTGTCACTCAAACCTTAACGGAGTAAGGTTAGTCCACCGTTCAGTTAGTATTATTAGTCCCTATATCGAAGTTAACCGTGCTAACGGAGTAAAGTTAAAAGACTCCATGATGGGCGAAAAACACATTGGCATCGAGTTTAAAATTGAAGAAAATTATAGATGACTCAAGTGCTTGTCTGGCTTTGCCAAAAAAGATGTTAACAGCAACTTAAAATATATTAAAATGCCTTCTACATTAAAATATTGATCAGACTTTGGAAAATAAGCATTAAGTGTGATTTCCTATCTCTTGAGGAAGTTAAACTTGCAAGAAACCATACTTTGGATATGCTCAATCAGTTTGATGGGAGATATTCCTACAATTGTAAGATGTAAAGGGAAATAAGTGGTTTGGAATTTAAAGTTTAAAAAAAACTGTGGGGTAATATTTTTTTGGGAAATTCACTGTCATGTCCCAAATAAAGGAATGAATAAACAAAATGTCCTAAATATTGATAAAATTAGCATCATGTCTCAGTATTATCTGTTCCAGTTGTCATTAACAACCTCGTCAGCCGTCAACAACAACCGGACCAGCTACTGCTGGGACCTGATGGTAATTTTATCAACCTTTGGGGCCTTTTGATCATTAATTCTTCTTGATGGGATTTGATTGTAAATTTTTTCGTATTTTTTCATACCAAATTAAACTGAAGATTGGAATATTTATTATAGATTAATAGTGAGGAGAATATTTATGAGAACTGTTTTGGGATTTCATGTAAAATATACCAAACTTTGGAAGGATCGGTTCCATTTCAATATTTGGCATCTAAGTGTCATGATGTGAAATGAAACCTCTTATTATTCACTTCCCTAATAATTTCATTTGGAAACTCCTTCCTTTTTTTGGTACTCACGTCGCTAATTATTCTCTCAAATTGTACGTAACTTTGAAAATTCTCTAATTGGAAGGAATACCATTTGGTGTTCTTTGTATTAGCATACACTTCATTCTACCCTTTGTTTGGCAGAATAAATATGAAACATGTGTGCAATCCTATTTATACCTCACTTAAAAGTATGATTCACATTGGTAAAGAAAAATGTTAAATCCTATTAACTATACTTTAAAATTTAAAAAAAAAAATTAATTTTATTTTTATTTAATATCCACTGTACCACGAAAGAACAAAGTCAATATATTAAATAGAGGGTAAAACTATAAGTTCGTATGAAAAATTTACTTATATGACTTATAAATAAGATCAAACATTTTATCTTTGCTTTATAAACAGGACTGTGGTATTACAACAATCGATAAAGTGCGTGTTTGACAACAATATTTTTGGACTAAAAAATCCGTTAGCTTGTAGAATCTAGCGTTTAATAACTCCTTCTTTCAAAATACATTCTGAATCCAACTTTTATCCAAACATAAATGTAATCCGAATAAAATACATTTTCTCCACCGTTTTTTAAATGGGCACAAAATTCCTACTATTTAGAAATCAACAATTTTGAAAAATATTTTCAACGTCACATGGCAACAATCAATTGTCTACTGACGTTGGCTAAAAAAAATCAATTTTTATTGATTACGGCATAAATTGGACAGCTTGTTTTTAGTCAAAAGACATGCAATGGTACAATTACTCAAATAGCCATACATTTCTAATTTAGATTAAATTCATAAAACGCCCCTTACTATTTTAAATTTTTAATGAAGGAGAAAACTCAGCTACCAAACTTTATGGATTTGTAGTGCCTTGTTTTTAGGATGAGCAGATTTAAAACTTTTTTAGCATACTACCTTTTTTCTTGATAAATTTTAATATACTGCTTACTCATCGGTTATAAAAGGTTAAATCAGTTATTAAATTATTAAAATATAAAAAAAATCTTCCCCATCAAGCGAACAATGGTCTTATTTTTTTCTCTTTCATTTTGTTTTTGGCATAGATGGTTTAATATATTTTAATTGATTTGCATTATTATATAGCCGAGATAAAACCCCTCTCATATATTTATCTCGACTTGTGTGAAATTATTCTTCCAACGGATTTTCAAACACCTACTAAAAAACAAGATATCTTCGTTTCTAAAAACACAGAACAGTTATGGTGCTTGTTTGGGAACATCGTTTCCCAAACGGTGTACGTAAGCAGAGATAAAACCATCTTGAAATCAGTAAAAACCATCTCGAAATTTATTAAAACCATCTCGAAATCCATAAAACCATCTTGAAATTCGTAAAATATCTCAAAATCTGTAAACTCATTTTTTTCAACGGACTTTCCAAAAACACACATGCAACTTTTTGATGAAAAAGATTTTTTTGAGCGTTTAAGTTAAAAGTTTGGTTTTCTAGATTGGTTCAGTTACCTATCCTATCGTAACTAACAAGAGAATTCAATGGAACCTGGAATGAGGTAGAATTAGAAAACATTGCTACATCATCAAAACTGGAACATGAAATTTTGCAGTTTAGGTAAATAATTTAAATCTAGATGAAGCTAAAGCTGTGAAGAATACAATCTAGATTTTGCATTTTGGGGAAAAAAAATTTAACGGTGTACGTAAACCAAGACAAAAAGCGTCTTGAAATTCGTAAAATATCTCAAAATTCATAAATTATTTTCTCCCAATTGATTCTCAAACACACAATTAATGGAAGTATGGGAATATAAAGAAGAATATGTTATATCATGAGAAAGGCATGGACATGATAAGAAATGAAAATGGGAAGAAGGGAAGGGGGTAGGTTGAGAATTAGAATTTGGAGTTGTGGACTTATTCTTTCGTGTATCACATGCACAGGAATATGATGCTCCTATCTCAATCCTCAATCACCCTCCACCCCTGGCCCCAATTCATTCCTCTCCATATTTTTAAACATGATAGGTTACTTTCATTTGCATATATACAATGGTTGATTAATTAACATCACTCATTTGATACAATTTATGAAGTTAAATGCACTACTTAAGATAATTTATTTACAAGGTATGGGAATCCGGATAAGACTGACCGAATCAAACTCAAAACGGGTGACCCGGTCTCCAATCTTGTTCGAGTCATGGTTTAATTTAAACTTTAATCATGATGAGTCGATCGACCCAATTAAACGAGAGGTTGATTGAGTTAATATTTTTCAAATGGAAAAAGGACGAAATGTTGTTGTTTCATCCCCAAAATATAAAATTATAATTAAAAAAATTCAAGCCAGTAAAAGAAAGAAAGAAAACCCTCAACTCAATAGATCACTCGACCCAAATCACTCATCACCTCACTTCAAAAATTCGTTGCTGCTCTGACTCCAGCTCTGATCTGTCTCGTTGCTCACAGTTCGCCGTCACCTCATCGTTGGCCCATCTCTGGTGAAAGCTATGCTTTGATTCCTCCCCCTCATTTTCCATTTCTGGCAATTCGCAAACCCTAATCTTTGTCTCTACAAGTCTGCATCAATGGCTCTTCTTCATCTCTGCCTCGTGATTTCAATGTCGGTGATCATGATTTCGGTTTGCTTCATCTCCATTTCTATTTTGAGGTTTGCATAATTACGTTTTTACTTTTCAATTTACTTTGCTTATTTATCTATCTCGATGATGCAAATTAAATCTGCATATTGCTAGAGCCTTATCTTTGAATGATGATGATGAGGTTGCTCCTAATACCTTTGATTTTTCTCCTACAGCTCTGCCTCCTAACATCTCAATACCAACAATTAAATGATGTGAATGCTAATTTTGCTGTTGATCAATATTAGTTTAGAGATTGATGGTTGTACGGAGAATATTTTATTATCATATCTATATTTTGATATTTTATTAGGATGAATATTTTGAAATTGTAAATAATGTTGAATAATAGATAATAAGCTATACGTATATTATTAATTTGGTAATTGTTACTAATGGAATTTACTACTTAGTTTGTGGAATTTTCAACTTTGAATAAATTAACAGAAAAACTATAAATATAAATATTTTTACCTATGGTCACCATTTCAAAGTAGATGCTCATATTTCCCAAATAAGCCATAACATAGCTGCTTGGCTTGCTCCCGTGTCTACAGGCCCCAGTGGATCATAAGTTAGGTGCCCTGCCCTTGGATCGTGGGTGAACACAACCCCTCTCCTAAATTTTTTTTTCACAAAACAAAAAAACAGGACTAAATCCATGCATCAAACTCCATTCACAGTTCAAGAACCATTCCAATCTACAGGAAAATTGCTGTAGGGCACCGAATACATACATAATATATGGTACAAAAATTGAACAATATGCAATAGCAATTAGCAAGATCAAGATTTTTAGTTGTGATGTGACATTCCTAGAGATTAGATTGTTTGCGTGTACTTATACAGTAATTCTCACTAAATTAATACTATCAAGTATGAAAAAGAAGAAAGGGTAGTAACTTGAAAATGTAAAAGGAAGGAGCAAGTATTTGTTGCATGCAGATCGGATGAGATCCAAATATTAGAACGAACAAGTAAGAGGCAGATGCGTGCGTGGATGGGCTAAACCCACAACCTCAGATTTGGCGATTCTCAAGCAAAATCCTAACACACACGTACACACACAAGAGTGGGGGAGGGAATCATGGTAACCTACAACAGAAAAGGGATTTCTTTTTCCATCCTATGTTTCAAAAGGCACAGATACCCAATGCGATCCTTCCACGTGTAACGGTGGGGTCACGGTTAGGTCGATCACAAATGTAAGAACCGAGAGAGCTGTGCGGGGTTCACCACGCCAGGCACGTGGGTCCCACCCGCCCTCATCAAGCCTGCTAGCTCCGCATACCTTTCCTGCCTCTCCGGCTCCGCCTCTCGCGCCTCGCTCGACCTGCCCTTCCTCCTATCGTCTTCGGTGGGGCCCTCCGTTGCCCGGGATGGGTCCCAGAGCTCGCCAAGGAGGGTCCCTTTGGTGAGGAACTCGTGGGCCAGGAAGCCGGCCAGTAGCTGATTGGATGAGGTCGGCTCCGAGCCTTTACCGCCGGTGGCTCTCAGCTTATCCGGCTTGACAAATTTGGTTGGGTTTGCGGCGGTTGGAGAGATAGAGGATGGGATGGGGATGGGCCTGGGCCTCTCAAGGCCTTCATCTCTCTCTTTTCGCTTATTATTGATAGGGACAGCGCTAGGCGTTAAAACACGCCGTGGGGGCAAACGCATCGTTTTGGTATTCATGGCTGATTGGCCGCATGACACGTCAGCACCCAAACCCCGAGAAAACAATTGACGGCCCAAATTTTAAATTGAAGGAAGAAAGGGGAAAGAAACCCAGAAGAACTAACCTGAGAGAGGCTTATTTGATTGTAGAGGGAGAAGAGGAATGGGAAGGCAAAAGGGTAAATTAAGGGAAAAGAGGGGGCAAACAGGAAGAGGAGTGTTTGATGAGAGAGAGGGGACGGATCAGGTTGGGATGAGACGGAATCTGGGTACGGAGAGTGACGCAGCCACTCAGAATTGCTGGCAATTTGAGAGAGAGAGAGGGGAGGAGAGAGAGAGAGGGAGAGGCGAAACTGACGGGTAGAGGAGAAGAATGGGCGAAGCGCCAGGGACTCTCTTATTTATAGTGGGAGAAATAATTAATTGCCCTCGTAACTTCACAAATATTACAACCGTACCAGTGACGTTTAAAATGACTGACTCGCCCCCATCTCATCTTTTTCGTCGGAGATTTTTTGCATTTTTTTTAAATTTTAAATGTAGGATTCAAGTAAAAATACATTAATCATATATCTAAATATATTCTGTTATTTTTATAGTTTTGACGTGATTTCAACATTAAAAATAATTGATAAAATTTTAAATTACCTTCTATTTCATGTATTTGACATAACAAAATTTTGAGGATAATTTCGACGGTTTAAAATTGGAGTAAAATTCTATACACTGCTGAAATTATTCAAGATAATTTCGTGAGTAAGAATTAAAAATATATCTCCTTGCTTTTTTTTAATTAAAGGATCGTCATCGTAGTAAATATCATTAAGCAGCTCATACGCACACCAAATTAATGACAGTACAAATTCCTTGATCAATTAAGGTGAAAATCTAATAAAATAAATGGATTTTTTTCCCTTTTTTTTTTTTGCTCAGAAGAAATTAAGATTTAAGAAAGCCTCTGAGATGGTTGGATTAAATAGTTTGTTTAGCCTGAACAATTAGATTTAGGTCTAAACTGTAATGCCAGACTTAAAGGCACATACACCAAACTTTACATAGACAATAATTAAATATCAAAACTAACCTAAACCAGTAAACCCAATCCTGCTGCACACATAACATGTTCTACCACTCGTAGGCACAAGTCACTTTAAAAAATATTCAGTTCCCAATTTTCAATTTTATTCTTATTTTATTTGTGGAAAATGAGATACAGATGATTAATGTGATATGTGAATACACAGAGACGCTAAAAGATCTTTAAATGGTGAAATTGAAATTTTTTTATCAATTTAAAAGCATATGAGAATAGGGTGCGACTGATTTACATGTAGAAACGGAGTGGTAATAATTTTTTAAAGTAGTATTTATAACGTGGTATTATATTTATGGTCTGTAAAACACAGACTTTAAATTTTATAATTATTACTACGGAAATCACTTGCCTTTATGGGGGGAAAAAGATGTTTGGCCGCGGTGTCAAATGTTGGGTTTAAAGAAGTAAAGTCGGATGGAATTAAATTCATTGGAACTTCGATCGGTGTCAAATTTTTAACGATATTTCAAGCATGTTTAAAGGTTTGTTTTGGAAGCCGTTACAAAATTTAGATTTTATTTAAATACTCACTTTTTTTTTAACTTTAGCTTTGTAACAAAAATTTTGTTTTGAAAAAAATTATTTTTTGCTAAATTACGCATTCTCTCATAATAATTTTTTTTATTTTTTTCTTTCTTTTCCGTATTTACTTTTTGCATTGAAAGCCGTAAAACCTATTCTCACCATACCTTCCAAAAAAACAATCACATTTTGAAAACTTACATTTTGTTTCGGAATTCGTAAAAGCTATTCTCCCAAAGAGCCCATGTGGGTAAGCGGTGAAAAAATACTTTTACGCAAATTGAGGTCAATATGTGAGAGGGGTTCTGTCTCAACTTATGTTTAACGTGAGGAAGAAAACTTTTTCAAACAAACTGAAAATCTTATTTTAATTTTTTATTAGAAAAAAAAAGAAAGAGAAGTGAAGGAGATAAAGAGTGAAACGGTTAGGTGTGCCTATCAGGAGGGTGAGAGTTATCTGTGATTGATAAAGAGCCTCCTTTCAATCACATCTCACAACTCACATCTACCCTATACATATATATATATATCAAATCTCTACATCAATCTATTGTTTAAAATGTAGACACCCATGACACTTCTCATGTTATTTGTGAATACATGTGGAGACATTATAATATGAACTAAATTTAGACAGGAGGTCAAGTCATGGTGTCATTAATTTCATGCATCATCCAATCCATCATTATGTGATATTGTTTCATCCGTTTGTTTATATGACCTTCCTCTTCACCCATTCACATGGAAAACAACACGTATTTCTTGTTTTTTTTTTGTAAACACAAAGGCAGATTAGGGCCTATGCCTCTGTTTTCCTCGGTATCCGACGATTTTTTTTGAGTTCCTAGCCTTCTAACAACTGGACTAGGTAATCCGGGGCAACCGACTAATTCGGAGGAGGAAAAATTACACCACCTCTCTCTTCCTTAATTACTTAACTTTTAAAAGTACCCTTTATTTCATTTTTTTAAAAAAAAATTAATTTACCTGACTTATTAACGGATAATACACATAAATATATAATTTCAAATAATGTATTTAAATCTTAAAAAAATCAAAAATCAACTGTAGTAATGATTTACTCAGATCTTTAAGCCAGAGTGGATGCGCATATGGATGTAGAAAATTGGTTTGTTTGGGAACGCGGTGGAGAAATGCTTTTACGTAAGTCGAAGTAAATATGTGGAGAAGATTATTTTGTTTTACAGAAAAACATTGTTAAACGGGTTTTTGATTTTTCCAGACGGAATGCTAAACACGCCTAATACCTTTTAGTATGTTAGTTAATTGGAATTCTATTCACAATATATAATTCTCCCTCAATTATGATAAATCCCAAATGCTTGCATGGAAGCAGTAGAGAGCCAATATACCCATTTAGAAACACAATAAAGGAATACTTTTACATAAGTTAGGTAAATATGTAAAGAAAATTATCTCGTTCTATAAAAAATATTGTTAAACGTACGTCTGTACGCTGTAAAAATTCGTTCAAACGGGGCCATTATGCTGCTTTAGCAGAAAACTGTTGATCCCTCATAATGTTGCTTATTTGCGTTTCAAATCCACCCAATTCAACCTTTCAATAACTACCAAAAACTCCCCAGTAGGCAGCACACGTTTTTTATAAAATAATAATTACATCAGTTCCGTGATTCATGATGGCAATTAAATTTCATGTACCAATAGCTTCACTCAATACAAAGCATAGTTTATTGACCAATATATATATATATATATGTGTGTGTGTGTGTAAAGCACGGTTTGACCATTAAGAACAAAGTGACTCGTGGGAGTGGTTGTTATCTACGTTGATTATAATTTTGAGTCATATTTCACAGCAGCGCTTTAAACCTATTCTAAATTTTCCGTAGAAACCTGACTAATTTGAATAACTGTACCTATTTAGAAGAACGTTTAGGCTCCTTAAATGTACATTTAAAAGTGTTTTTCATAAATTGAGACAATCTCCTTTACGTATTTATTCTATAAATTGTAAAATCATTTTTCCATATTTTTTCAAACATGCTCATTTCAGTTCCAACACTGTCTGCATGTACTAAAGAAATCGAGAAAATCTCCTTTACGTATTTATCCAATTTATATGTTGTATCTGCTCCTCAGTATGAGGGTCAGCTGACACACATTTTTAGAAATACTAAAGAAATTTATTACCCAATCTATTTGCCATGCTAATGTATCATATTTATAAATTAATATGCAATCCATATATTTTAAAGTATATGTTATAATTAAGTAATTTATTTAGTTTCATTTCATCTTATTAAAAGTTAAATGATGCTTATATAAAATACCAGTAGTATATTTTGCCATGACAGTTTTAATGGGTCCATTTGGGAACACGGTGTGATAAGTAACTTATTTACTTAAGGACTTATGAAGAAGTGAGATTGGAAATAAGTCAGATTGTAAAAGTGATTTGTGTTTGGGAAATCGGTGTAAGAAGTGACTTATTTGTAAAAACTCAGTATTTCAGTTTGTTGGCAGAAGTAACTTATTCCCACAAGCAACTTATTTCCATAAACCTTCTCAAACAGATAAAAATTATGAACAGTAACTTATAAGTACTTTTAACATTGTGCACCGCACTTTTAATTGTGGAAAAACTTTACCAAACATGCTGAATATCGACTTGACATAGGCATAATTTCATGTAACTTCATGAATTCTTTATTAAAAAAATATATAACGTGTTTTTAAAATGTAAAGAAACATTATATAAATTTAGATCGTACAAATTTGATGTCATCAGGCTGGAAGAGATCCACATTCCACGCGTTTGGTTAACACAAAAAGGCAATCTCAAGTCTTGACGAGAAAGACGGGCCCAGAAATGAGAAGCGGCTTTGCCACTAAAATTGTTCAGCAAAAGCCAGAACATGAACGTATTTACATTTTAGATTAATTATCACTTTCTGAACAAAAAAAAAGGACATTTTTATTTAAAAATTATCATTTGAATGGAATAAAATTTGGACGGTTGATATTAGATCTCACGTTTAAACTGCTTAAGCCAATCTCAGCAGAACCAAGTATGCCGGGCGGAGCTGCTTGCATTCCAACGGATTTAGTCACAGCCATAACTTTCAAAAAATTAGATATATATTAGTACTATATGATTTATTTTACACCTACTCATTTGTTAATTTTGAATTTACTAAATTTTTGCTTAAATTTTTTTAAAAAATATTAAGAATAAGTACCATTTACTTTCTCAAATAATAATTCACACCATGAATCAAGATCATGAGTCCTTTGGGGAAGCCAAATACAACACCCTATTATTTACCATTCACATGCATATAACAAGATTGAATAAATGGCCTCTTTATCATTATCATCATTGATTGTTAGGCCGCTTAATTTTCATTTTTCAAGCCAAACATGCTGGCGGATCTAACCCGAATCGAAAAGGCGGAGGAGAATTCGTAGGATCCGATATCATATCTGACCCGGATTGTTTGTGCATCTGCCTCCGGCGGGGTCGCAACCACTCGAGATGCTGATTCCTGAATGAATTTTCGTCTCAAAGCGGGCCGGCGTCCAGTTAGATATCTTGTTCGGATCTTTGAAATCGACGGTGTAATGGTGAGAGGATTGCTCAACAAGCTCGTATCCCGGACGGTACCGTTGCCGGGAAATGGCAACAGCAACAACTCCGACTCCTCAACATCCATGAATACCAGGTCCATCTCAATTTTCATCTATAGTATTCACTTGTAGCTTGAGAGAGAGATTGAGTTAAACTGGTTTTTGTTGTACTGCCATTGTGCTCTGATATCATCACCGTTTTGTTTTCTGATCGATAACTAGAAATCTACATCTAGGAGTTGCCTCAAGGTCAACGGTTTAGTTGCCTGCCCTCCCGCTCTGATCTTGTGGCATTTTACATTTCTTTTAATGGCTTCCGTGTCTTCTATTCACACATTTCCCTGGGAGTCCAGTGATAGATAATTGTGATGTTTGAAAGAGGCCTTCTATTGGGGACTAATGGACATATCCGGGCATACTGATTTATTCGGATCTTTTTAATATAAGTCTGATTAATTTTTTACCAATGTCTGATTATCCCTCTTTTTTCCTAAAATCAGGGAGCTGAATTGATGAGCAAACATGTTGTCAATGTTCCTCGAGGTGTAGCTGTTTCCTCTGTCGAAGAAATCAAAAGGGCAATCAAGGATTTACTTCCTAACGAAAGTGAGGTAATTCATATCACTGATGCTGACATAATTAATTGAACCGGTGGAAAATGGTTTTTCTATTATTAAATTTATTTCCTTATTACAATTATAAGAAATTTAAACTTCCAAGTTTCCCCTCCGAAACGGAATGTATTAAACGTACTTGTTCATTATTACTGAACTTATTGAGCGATGAAAAAACAGTGTCATTTTAATTACGATGCAGTTGGTGGTTAAAGTCAAATTTTGGCCGGTGGACGAGGTTTGGAAACATTTAAAAGTGGTCTGAGGGGAGGAGTTCACATCGTTAAAACTGAACAAGTCGAAGACATTGCTGGTAATACGTGACTGCCATGATATGTCAATTTGAAGGTTTTCCTGTCCTCAAATAAAATGCCATTGGCCTTCATTGTATCAGGCGATGAAGAAGTTGGGTGGGATGGTTTTGAATTTTTGCTTAAGATTATGGTTGTTATTCTAGGTTGTTTGAGTCGTGACTGAAATTTTTGTACGCTTGTCTATGCTATGGATATAAGATGTGGAATTCTAACTCCATGATCAAGTTGTACGTAGATTGAATACATGGTCTGATTATAGTTGATGATCATAATTTCTGAGGTCATTTTGCCCGGTTCTATTATTTATCTGATTTATTGTTAGTGCTATCATCATGTCAGGGAAGATGCTTGGGCAGATACTAGTTACCAAACAAACTGGTCCACAAGGAAAAATTGTTAGCAAGGTTTGACACTATCCAATAGTTTAATCTGAAATATACCGGCTCTTTTTAGCTTGCTTGCAAGTTGTAGTGAGATTAAAATTTGGTGAAGCTGCGCAATTTGTGCTTTAGTTTTGAAAAACAATTTATGTCTGAATGGTTCTTGTTTTACATTTGGACATTCGTTGAACTCAAAATCATAACTTGCTCCTTGTGTATATTTGTGTTCAAACTCTCATTCTAGAGGAAATAATGTTTCTTCCAGTTGATGTGTCAATTTTTTCCTGGAAAACAAAAGTGTTGAAAGAATATTACTCGTGTTTCCTTGTCAATCTCTTTAATTCAAAGAATAATTGTGGTTTTCATCGTTTTTATTGTAAATGATTAGTTATTTTCATTTATTCTGTATATGATATATATATATCCCCCCCCCCCCAAAATTATAGGTATATATTGCCTCCAACAGATCTTATCCTTTGACATCCAATTTTCTTATTACTACAGGTTGACTTGTGTGAAAAGCTGTTACTTGTGAATGAAATGTACTTTGCTATAACTCAGGATCGTAAAACCGCTGGTCCTGTAAGTGTCAAATTTCAGCATGTTACCTTTGTATCTGTTGTGCATGCTAAGTATGACTCATACCATCTCTGATGTTTGACTCCCCTATCCTGCTATTATTTCTTCTTTAAATTCAATCAACATAGAGAGATGTACTGATGCAGCTTCTTACCTTTTTTCCTTTCTTTTTGGGGCATTCAAGCCTATATTTGCTTGTAGAAAGGGAGGAACCAGTATTGACGGCCTGGCAGAGAAATTCCCGGACATGATTGTAAAGGTTTGTTATCTTCAACATTTATCATGATAATGTTTCTGCTGAAGCAGTGTCCTTGCTTTTCAATATACACCTGACGTGCCCATTCTTTTAGTAGGTACCTGTTGATGTTTTTGAAGGGATAAGGTGGTTGATGGTTTGGCACTTTGGCTCCCAAAGGGGCGGATAGAAACAAATCAATTGAGCAAGTGAAGAATTTATACAAACTTTTTTGTAAATGTGACTGCACTCTTTTGGAAGTAAGCACGTACAAATCCTATTCATGAATTGCTTGGTCATGTGATACACGTTTGCTTTTTACACTTTAATTTTACAAAAGTTATTCATGTATGCATAAGCCAATCTTCTTGAACAGATCAGTCCCATAGCTGAGACTGCTGATAACCAATTGGTGGCTGCTGATGCTAAGTTGAACTTTGATGATAATGCTGCTTATCGTCAGAAAGAGATCTTTTCTCTCCGTGACACGTCCCAGGAGGATTCTCCGGAGGTTTACTCACATTTCCTTGTGTCTAGTACTTTTAAATTCTTATATGCTCTTATATGTTATTCATGATTGATGTGCTTATGATAAAACTGAAGAATTTTCAGTTCAACAATGTCAGAATTCACAGTCTATCAAGACCATATATTTTATAGCCATTATTTTTGCTGTTAGATTGACTATCCATGCCTTCCATCCGGGACAGTTGGATGCTGCAAAGGCAGATTTAAATTATATTGGGTTAGATGGAGAAATTGGTTGCATGGTGAATGGAGCTGGTTTGGCAATGGCCACAATGGACATGATCAAATTGCATGGGGGTACTCCCGCTAACTTTCTGGATGTAGGTGGGAATGCCTCTGAAAGCCAGGTGATGCTTCAAAGTTAGCTTTGTTATCACTGCTCCGATTTTGCCATTAGTCTTGGCTCCGCATTTATAACCAAGAAATTTGCTTTAAAAGGATGGTATTTGACTGTTGTTGAATACTGGTCACTTTATGATGTTTGTTTAGTTGTTCCTAATTATTATATTTATATCAAACAGGTGATTGAAGCATTTAAAATATTGACTGCTGATGACAAGGTCAAAGCAATTTTGGTGAACATTTTTGGCGGTATAATGAAGTGTGATGTTATGGCAAGTGGAATTGTAAATGCTGTAAAACAGGTTGATAAAGTCACTCCTTTCAGCACATGTTTCTTCCTATGGCCTGTTGAATATGTCTAGATTCTGGGAGGTTACCAGATTCTCTTCTGTGCTAATGAACTTTTAGATGATAATCTTATCTGGTTATCTGGGATCGTGTGTCAAAGGCCTTGCATGAAGTCAATATAACAGCTCCTGTTTGTATTCAAGTTCTCATCAGATTTTAAAACAAGATTTGTGCAATTAATTCTTGGATATCTGCATTCCTTTAGAAAGAAATGGCAAAAAAAAAAATATGAGGGAGACATGAGGGGAGTGGAAGTAATAATATTTCTCTCATTCTCCATTTATTTTATTTAAATTTCCATAATTTTGGCATCTTATGCAAAGTAACTCAATTTCCTATAGGTTCATGTTTTTAATGGATCCGTTGAGATTTGATTTCCAATTCTCTACCTCTTCAAGTTTTTTGCTGATCTTCACCTTCACTTTGCTTATGTCATCAAGGTCCCACCAAATGCATCGGTAGTAGTGCGTCTTGAAGGCACCAATGTTGACCAGGGAAAAAGAATTTTGATAGGTAGAAATGTCCTGATTAAGAATCTAGAGCGTTTCCAATGGTTACTTATGTTGATGATCGTTAATTGTTCCGACAGGAAAGTTCTATGACGTTGGTAACAGCGGAGGATTTGGATGATGCTGCTCAGAAAGCAGTAAAAGCAGCTTACAGTTAAAGGAATTGTTCAATTTTCAATGTCCTTCATTATCAGCGCAGTTGGACTGAGAATACGTATTGAAGCCTAAAAGAAGAGCATTTTTGAAGTGTGGTTACTAATCCAGCTTTCCCAATAAACCGGTGCTTCTCATTTGTAGATGTTCATTTGAGTTGATGCTCATAATTGCAATTTTGCCCATTCGGTTTCATTCCTATCAGTACTCATCTTTTCTTTTTACTCCAGGTTAAGATTTCTTGACTTATTCGTACATCCCATTTTTTTCTGGAAAAACTCTTTCCCGTTTCATGTTTGGGAAACCAAAATTCCAAGTGTGCACATTACTTTGAGCTATAGCAAGTGCGGCTCCTTTTTGGGCCTAATTCCTGATCACTGTCAAAAGCAGGAGAACGATGCTAAAGTAAAATGCAGCATGTTGAAAGGGGAGGAACTAAACGGCTTGTTTCAGTTTAAGCAAGGTCTCGAGTTCGAGCCTTGTGAATGCAGAAGCCACCGTTGGGAGACCTTCCTACCTTTCCCGAGTGCGCAACGCGGGTCAAGTCCGGATTAGTCGGGACGAAGCTCCGGAAACCGGGCAGGTAATAAAAAAAAGGGGGAGGAACGAAATGAAGCATTTATTACAATACACATATAAATACAATATGATTACAATGGAACCATTAAAATTAAATAAACAATGTAACAATGATTCAAGGCCTATTTATCCTTTTTGAAGGACTCGGCAATCTTATTGGCAATACAATACGCTGTGGATTGGATGGTTATCATTGGATTGACGCCAACAGCGCTGGGTAAAACGCTAGCATCACAAACATACAAGCCTTTTGCTTCCCAACTCTCCCCATTCCCATCAAGAGCGCCCTGTTCTTGAGTGGGACCCATTCTACAGCTTCCCATTTGATGAGCAGAAGCATAAGTGGTCCACAGTTCATCCCTTGATTTTGGGCCTCCCACCACTATGACTTTGTCCAAGAACCCCTCCAGGTCCTCCTCCCTCACCCCTTCACACTTCATTCTCTGTCCATCGCTCCTGAATGTTCCCACTTCCACAGCTCCTGCTCCAATCAAAACTCTCAGTGCCAGCCTCAATCCGTCTCTCAGGTTTTCTTTATCCCACTGGTCCAGTCTGTATTTGATTCTCCCTTCCTTCAACACTTCTCCTGATCCTTTGTCCCTAATCAGTGCAAAAATGACAGCAGTTCTTGCATACTTCACCATCCTGTCCCTCATATCTTTCCCTGAAACCCATGGAACATATGCAGAAAATGATCCGGGCCCGAGTACTGGGGTTTCTAAGATGAATCTTGGAGTGGAATTCTCAGCACACACCTTGTGGATTGAGGTAATGATTCCTCCCTCATGGTTGTTCCCTTGGTATTGTGTCATCTCTTCTGGGAAGTATCCCCAGGCAAATAGAACAGGATGGAGGTGGAGGTTCCTTCCAATGTTTGGATTTTGCAGGCCACTGGAAATCATTAAAGGAGGTGTCAACAGAGATCCACATGCTGATACTGTTACCTTTGATTCGATTTGGAGTTTCTTTGACACTCTGCTCCCCATTGTTCTTGCAATCACCCCCAGGCATTTCTTTGTCCTTGTTCCGTTCTTCCTATCTTCCAATATGTACTTCTCGGCTTTACATCCAGTTAGGACCACGGCTCCATTTTGCACAGCATCAATCAACCAAGTGGAGTCTGCGCCCTTTTTATCCCCCGTTCTACAGCCATAACAACACGAGCCACAGTAATGATCTGCTGAGGAATTTATAGCAACTGACTCCATTTTCAAGCCAATATTCTCGCCCCCTTTTCGAAGAATCTGATTCTGAAAGCTTTCTTTTGCACATTTCTCTGTCACGCCAATCCTCCTCCAGACTGCTTCCATGGCAGATTGGTATGCGGAGCTTCCAAAGAGTGGAATTTTGTAGTGTTCACACCATTCCTTGAGAACTGAATCTGGTGTTTTGATGGATGCGGACCAGTTTATAGCGGAGCCTCCTCCCACAGTTGAGCCAGCCAAGACCATTATTTTTCCATCAAGTGTTGATAAGATCCCACCCGATTCATATAGCTCATTGAACGAAGGGCCTTCCAGGGAAGAGTAATCTTCGGGCACAAAGTAATTCCCTTTCTCTAGAACCACCACTTTTAGGCCTGAGCCTGCAAGAACGGCGGCCGCGACTCCTCCCCCACAGCCAGAACCAACGACTACAACATCACATTTGATCCTATAAGTGTCATTCTCCGCATCTTCACTGACTTGAAGGCCTTTTTCTGTGAGGGACTTCAAAATAGTGGTATCATTTTTGTGGATGGTCTCAATTATTCCTTTCTCAAGAGGCCTCTCCTTTCGCTTCAGCTTTTCCCTTGCATCCACTTTGTATTGGATAGCTTCCCATGTCGGGTTACTCCCATTTTGATCTACCTGCAGCAATTGGGGAAATACAAAAAGCTTACTGCAAAAACACCATAAAGGAACCGCAAAAGAAAGCGCCAAACTCGTATGAACTATGAAGCATGGAAATGACTTCTTTCCACTTAAAGACCGGAGTCGACTGTCTTGTTATTGTGCTTTGTTGTTGAGTTCGATTTGGTTATTTAGATGTGCGGCTTATAAAAAGATACCAATCAATCTAAACTGTTAAAATTTAATCAGAATGATGATGGAGACAGAGCGACTTGGTGAAAAGAAACGAAATCCCATCGAGCGGCTCTGGTGAGTAGTGAGAGTCAACCTGAGCCTGTACTCCGCCTAAAAGGCTCTTTCCGGCCCATTTTTTTTAAAATAAGACAAGGGTATTAATGTCTTTTCATCGACCAAATTCAATTTCATGATATGGACAGGAGGTTTTCCGTGAAAAGCTGTCCCTGACAACCCAATCAGAAGTAGCCCCATGAATGCAGTTTCCTCCACGTCATTGGCAATGTGCATGGGGAGCAATACTTATGAAGAGAACAACCATAAGGTTGGGCTGAATGAAGGTTTCTGAGAATGATGAGGAGAAGCATTACCCTTGAGAAAAAATTATAAAAGAAGATGATCTTGATGATCAAGAACGCGACCCTCAGAGGAACGAGACGCTTTTCCTTGGACCAGTTCTGCAGGATCCGTTCTCTCCTGTCCAGCGGTAACTCGGAGAAATTGTGGACCAAGGGCCACTTCCGATCCATCGCAATTCTTCCGCAAAGCAACAACGTTCCCAGTCTAAACGACAAAATCCGCAGAACTAAGCTCACAACGAACTGAGCCTCCGGCTGAATCCTCCTGTGTAACAACTCCGCCGCCTGCAATCCATTCAACGAAGCAAATTAGAAATCAGCGACGTCGAATCCAGTACATAGGCAGAGACAGAGGTTATGTTTCTTCAGTGTACTAAAACGGAATCAAGAAGAAGTGAGAGATTGATTTGAGTGAGGCGAGATTGACCTCATCGGGAAGAGGCGCTTGAGAACCGGAGGTTGTGTAGAAGGATTGAAGAGAAGGGTTGTGAGAGGCGTGGTCATGGATGTTAGTGATGGGAGGTAGAAATGCCTCACTGATAGCAGCCAGGACTTGGATCTGACTTGAAGATAAGGAATGGCCATGACCCCTTTCCTTTCCCTCTCCGCTCAACAGAGGGTGACTGCTCATCTCTCTCTCTCTCTCTCTCTCTCTCTCTCTCTGTGTTTTGGTTAAGTTTCATTCACTTTTCAGGATGGCCGAGGTGGGATGATTTTATAGGTGCGGGAGATGACGCAGATGAACTAAACGCTTCGTTTTATTGGAGTGGTTAGAGGTTGCACTCAGTTTTGCCGCACAGGACTGGAGGATTGTTTTGTTGTTATTATTGTTAAATTAAAAAACTTTAGCATTCTTTTTACAAAATTTAGTCTGAAATCCCAAATAAACAATTTATTTATAAAAAAATCCTATGGATGGAAATATTTATTCTGCGGTCCCAAGGTAGGACCTGATGTTATCAACATCATCGCATGGTGTTGTCATTATTAGCACATGGTGTTGTCATTACTATCGCACATGATATTGTCAACACCAGCGCATACTGTAGGACCTCGTACCAGCACTTGGGACCTCAAAATAAATATTTTCATTCATGAGACCTTTTTGTAAATAAGTTGTTTATTTGGGACCTCATAGTAAATTTCACCTTTTTTATTTTTACAATGCTAGCATTCTTTCACAATGGATGTATTTTGTGCATAAGCAATAAGTTGGTCTAAAACATTTAATGCACTTGTTTTCATTCTTATATAAGAATTAATTACATTTTTAATTTTTTTCCTTTCAGCTCCGTTAATCTCTTTTCCTATTCTTTCTCTCCCCTCATGGCTAAGATAATGTTTGTGTTTGAGAAATTTGTGGAGAGAGTGATTTTACGGATTTCAAAGTAAATATTTGAGAAAAGTTTTATATTGACTTATTTACAATGTGGTTTGAATATACAAATCAAACAAGTTATTTATAAAAAGATCCCAGGAGGTTGTCAATGACAGGTTGATAAGCATTATTGACAGGTGGAGCAGCTTCCATTGACAACTCTTGAAACCTTTTCATAAATAACTTCCTTCCTTGGAACCTTACAATAAATCTCCCGAAAAAAAATTATATTAAGAAAATCTGCTCTCTGCCATGTAAAATAGAAATAGAGAGAGAGAGAGAGTATACGCAAGCTACGAAAGGGATGGATGCATTGAATTCTATGCGAAAAAACAGTGTTGCTTAACCTATTACATTGGATGCATATTTAACAATCACGATGAAATAACGTTTTTGTAAATTGAGATAAAATTTATTTTACATATTTACCTTGATTTATGTAAAATTGTTCTCCCAATAGATTCTAAACACACACTTATTAAACAGTATGATCATATTTCTCATTATTTTTCACGATCTTCATTATTTATAAGTACAATATATACAAGATAATCAAAATTTTAACTTATAAACTATTACAATAAAAGTTTTATCAAAATATTAAGTTTAAACTATCCATTATCTGATTTAATGATGAGATGTGATTTAAAAAAAATACTGAGAGAAACGATTCTACAAGAAAATGTTTCATAGAAACCCTAGCTTGTGAAAAGGACTGATTGTAATTTTCAGAAGATTTTTTTTTTTGCCATCCAGCTCCAACAGATTTCGACCACAACCTCAATCATTCACGTGATTTCTTATTTTATTGTTTGAATCAGCAGTTGTAAAAATAATTTGTCCTGACCATTTTTCATAGACTAAAGTTAACGTAAATAATTAATGCAACATAATCTATGTTTTGATTTTTCTTTTACAAAAAGAAGTGAATTCAGCATATAAATTCATTGCGATAATATATTATGAAGTTATTTTGTAAATGCCAAATTTTAAAAAAAGTCAAAAGCAAGAAACAATGAATTAATGATAGCCCTTAATAGTTTACATAGATATTGGCCATGTTTAGGAATGATTAGGAGGAGTCTAAACACATGCTTAATAGTATTTTTTTACAAAACAATATAATGTGTTTGGGAATTTCGTTGGGAGAAATGAGTTTACAAATTTTGAGGTATTTTGTAGATTTCAAGATGGTTTTACGGATGTTGAGATGATTTTTATGAATTTCAAGATAGTTTTTACAAATTTTAAGATGATTTTGTTTTGACTTGCGTGTACCGTTGGGGAAACGGTGTTCCCAAACAAGCACTATAGTGTGTATATGGGAACTCCGTTGGGAGAAATGGATTTACGAATTTCTAGAATGGTTTTTATGAATTTCAAGATGGTTTTTACGGATTTTGAGATGGTTTTGTCTCGAAGTTCCCAAAAAAACACTAATCTCCTTCACACATTTACATCAACTTGCTTAAAAGTATTTCTCTACGAGATTCCCAAATGGATCCATTATATCAAACACCCTATACTAGGCTTTTTTGTTTCATGTGTTCTTCCATATAAGCGAGCAAACTGATCTGAACATCTTTAACCAACCCCATCTTCTTAAAAAAGTTAGGGTTCCTAGCTCATGCTCAGCACTCCGTAATAAACAAAAAAAAAAGGTGATTATATTCTATCATAGGAAGGCAAAAACGAAATCTCGATAATTAATAAACAAAAAGGTTTTTCTATTTTATATAATAATAAAAGATGGTATTATAAATTGAAACGTTTCATCACATTCTTGGATGGTGAGTGATAAATAGTTAACTCTAATGTTGCCACATCGCTCAGAAGACTATACAGACAAAATACAATGGCCGTTATTTGTGTCTCTACTCATTAGATATTTTCTTGGATTTCAAATATGAGGTTCAGTAGCCATTGAATTCAATCCCCAAGTTTTGTTTTGTTGTTTTCTCCCCAAATGGGCAAGTGGCCTTCTGCTCACCCTCTCCTTCCCACGCATGTGTGTATATATATAGCACATTTTTTTGTATGGTTGTTCAAACCATTTTTTTTGTCAGAATCTTATTCGAAACACTGCTTGATACTAAATGTAGACACTGTTTTAATGGGATTATTCGGATATTAATACATCATATTGTTAGAAACTCACATTTAACTACTAAACCCAACTTTCATTGATATGGTTGTTAAAATTATTTTTATAAGCTCGAATATTTATGGATCAAACCTACAATTGTTGGGTGAACCCATTTTGACAGCTCTATCTTGTATAAGCAAATACAATTAAAAGGATGATCACGTGTGATGCTCGACAGTGCATTGAACATGATTACATGTAATTCATACGATCCTACAACAATTCCCTAATAACTAAATGTAGAGACATCAATAGCAAACTAGACTAAACAGCCTATGCATAAAAGTAAATATTCAAGGGTTAATAATAATAATAACACTAAAGATTTTGATATAAATAAAAGCAAAGATGATGAAAACCACTATGACCACTTGCTGCTTCCATTGAATTTACGTTTATTTGGGAATTCTGTTGGAGAAAGAAGTTTTATTAGAATAAAGGAGTTTACGGATTTCTAGATGGTTTTGTAGATTTCAAGATGATTTTTATAAATTTTCAGATAGTTTTTAAAAATGTTGAGATGGTTTTGTCTCGGTTTACCTACACCGTTAAAAAAACAAAGTTCTCAAACAAGCACTCTGTCTGGTCCAAAGTACCGCAGCCCTTGGAAGAATACAAAGCCTATGAATGAATGTCCAAAGTGGATGATGTGAATATCTGTGCAGCCAATGAATGTGTTGGGATGGGTGTTCATGATCTCAGTTGGATTCAACGCTGCCGCAAGGTTGGTTAATTTCTCTCACGCTCACTCTTACCCCTCTGCTTTAAATCTCTTTATTGATTAGTAACACGTAAACTCCTCATATTGAATTGAATATTGACTTGTGTGTGGCGGTGGGTGGGGGCATGCATGCAGCGTGAGGGTGAGCAACGAGCTGGGAGCAAGAAATCCAAAATCGGCGGCGTTCACTGTGGTGGTGGTGGTGGTGATGACTTTGATATCTTTGCTCATATCTGTAATAGCGGCGATGGTAGTTCTGGCTTTAAGGCATGTCATTGGCCATGCCTTCACAGAGGGCGAGGCTGTGGCCGCCGCCGTTTCCGATCTCTGTCCTCTTCTCGCACTTGCCATCGTCCTCGACGGCATCATTCAGCCCGTTCTGTCTGGTAAACTCATATTTACGTTCTTCCATGCAAAATCTCGTAGTAAGATTAATCAGCAAACTATCAGTGTAACAAAGGTTGAAGTATAAGCTTACTAGTAGTTGTTAATATCTTATCATAAATGGTGAAAAATTGATTTGGGATTTTACGGTTTTTAAGGTTTTAATTGTCATTCTCCCTAAGGTTCCCGGTCTCTCTGGGATGCTTAGCTTCATTTTGGTGTCTATTTAAATTTCCATTCATTGGCTGCACAGACTATGTTCAAAGTATAAGCTTATACGTAATAATTGTCAATAGACTATGATAAGCTATTGAATGTCTATTGTAAAATATTTTAAACTAGATTACATCAATAGTAATGAGGTGCATCATGTTTGGCAAATCTTTATTCCAACGGTGCACGCAATGCAAGATAAAAGAATCTTGAAATCCATAAATAGCATTTTGAAATCTGTAAATTTCTATCAGCTTCCATAACTTCTTCTCGGAATCTATAAATAATTTCTTCCAATTCCAACTGATTCTCAAACACACTGAATAATGTGAAGTAGTGGTTTGTAGCAAACAGCCCCCCATGTGACTCCTATATGGCAATGGCACCGTCGTCTTCTGTAGAGTTTTATTTTGTTGTGTTGCCAACAAATGGTGCGTTTGGCCATAAAAATGTCCCTTTCCTTGTGCCACTTGATGCCATGTTCCCTCCGTCATCAGTCATCAGTATCACGGACGTTGTTGGAGTGCTAACAAGTCAATATTCACCCCACACACTACGCAATCATCATCACCACCACTTGCTTTCTCTGGCCATAATCCACTCTACAGATTTCCTATTTACATCACTGCCTCTCTTTTGATTCATTAAACAAAAATGGAAAGAAGAAAGAAAGAAATAATGAATGAGCGTCCAATATCCTCACCCAGAGCAGCCGATATATCTATTTCCACGATAAGGGGTGTGTTTTGGAATCCATCGGGAGAAATGAGTTTACGGATTTCAAGATGCTTTTACAGACATCGAGATGTTTTTACGGATTTCAAGATATTTTTACGGATTTTAAGATTTTTTTTGTCTTGGTTTGTGTACACCGTTGAAAAAGTTACCCTGGGTGAGACAGTGATGCAAAAGTTGATAATTAGATTAAGGTCCAGGGCGACTATATTAAATTAATATAACTTAATAGATTATATTTTATTTTAGTAAATTAATAGGTAAAATCTAAAATATTATTTTATCTTACCTATATCATAAATTTTAAAGTTTAATTAAATATCAGTGGTAAAGACATTCGGGATAAAATGAATTACTTTCATCTTACGTCCCCATAAGTAAATTTGTTTAAAAAGAAAATAGATAATTAAAGGATAGTTTTGTTAACATATTTTTTTAAAAAAAAATCATCGAACCACATCATTCCATTTTGATTCCATTTTTTAGTGTTTCTACCTTTTAAGTTTTTTTTTAAAAATAGGCTAACCCGGCTCAAAAGGGTTGACCAGGTCAACTCAGTTCCCGTGCCATCCGATTCGTTTTTTCCCTCCTTAGTCTGCAAACATTATATTACGCTCTTGATCAACCATTCAAACGAATGGTCCTGGAGACAGTACCAACTATAACAATTGCTGGGGTTAATCAAAATCTCAACTACGTTAATTCTACGAAGAATCCTGGGGAGAAGATTCAACTGGCATTCAAAAAGAAGTTGACACCTCTTCTTGAAGCAAGGGTTTGATATCTTACACAATAATACACAAAACTCTTATCATATAATCACGTCGCATTGCACAAGGAGAGATAAGTAACTTGAAGAAAGTGAGGGAGGTTTTCAATAGCTACATAGATAAATTAGTTTAATTTTGGGAACAGCTACTGCTCTAAATTATTTATGAATGTATCTAGTATACAATACTCAAGTATCTTTTTTTAGATGTTTCTAGTAATTTAAATTTTTGGGTGCATTTAGTATCTTATATTCCCAAGTGTATCAAATATTTTAGAGTGCTAAATGTACTACAAAATACTCTAAAGTAGTGCATGTTTTTTTTTAAAAAAACACTTTAAAGTGTTGGATGCACATTTTCATTAATACTTAAAGTATTGCATGCATTTGCAATTTTTAATTTCTCTTTTTATCATTCTCCCATAAAATTAAATTTCTTTTAATTTTTTAAAACGTTTTTTCACCAAAATCTAACCTATTTTTCAATTAACGTTTAATGCCATAAAAAATTAACACCATCAAATTAAATTCAAAGTAATATCATCTTTATATTTTATCTTACAATTAAAATATTAAGCAAAATATCTTTCTTCACGTGCTAAATTAATAAAAAATAAATTTAAAATAAAAATGAAAGCAATAATATACTTCTAAGTTTTCTAAGAAACTTGGATTTTTTATTTTATTTATAGTGCTTGTATTAATTTGGATTTTTTATTTTATTTATAGTGCTTGTATTAATTGATATGGATCATTCCAGCTTAACCAAAAATCACGGGTTGAATGTTTTAAGAATATAGCAGCATAAGTGGTAGGGTCGCTATTGTCTAAGCTATTGATTGCTTGAGCAGAAAATAGCTATAATATAAATAATCAATATTATAATTATAATTTAAGTGATAATTTTATTAATAAGAAAAATGATATAAAGCGACATGACACAGAATTTGGTTGAAAGAGCTATATCTAGCCAGTAGCTAATAACTTGTTGGTTTTCACCTTTGTTGGGTTGGGCTGGGCTGGTCGGAAGCCCAATGAAATTGGGTTGAGGTAGTCTAAGGTGTTGTTTGGCAACCCGTTAAGAGGCGTCAAAAGTATGTTTAACAGTGTTTTTTAATAAAACAAGATAATTTCCTTCACATATTTGCCTCGGCTTGGATAAAAGTACTTCTCCACCACGTTCCCAAACGGATCCTAAGTGTTTGTTTGGAAGTCCTTTTGAAAATAGCTTTTTACAAATTTTGAGGTAAAATTTAGGTTTTGAAGAATATATTTTGGACAATAGATTTTATGGATTTCGAGGTAAAATCTAAGTTCTGAAAAGTGATTGTATTTAGGAAGTTATTAGCGTTTAAGGGTTTTAATGCAAAAAGTAGAGAGGAAAGAGGAAAAAGAAAGAAACAAAAAGTAGGGAAAAGAAAATTTATTAAAATATAGTATGATTTGATAAGAAAATAGTTTTTCAAAGCCTAGATTTCAAACCTAAATTTTGTATCCAAAATAGCTTTTCTAAAAAATGTTAGTAGTTGGACAAAACCTAAATTTTGAAACCAAACCTAGGTTTCAAAAAGAGAAACCAAATAAGCTCTAAATAGAATTGGGCATTTGATGTCCACTAGGATAAATGGTTTGCATATGCCCAAAAAAAGAACGGAGCGTATTACCAAGAGATTGAATATATGGTAGAAGTAGCATTTTATAAGAGCTAATATCACTTTTAGTCCTATAAATTTACATGAATTTTAATTTCAATCTCTCAAGTTTTAAATATATGGTTTTGATCTTTGTAGTTTTACAAAGATTTGGATGTTTAGCGATATTAATTATCACAGATAAATATAGGGATCAAAATAAACATTTTTAAAAATATAAGGATTAAAACCAAAATTATGTGATCTCTATGCTTTTTGATCAATTTAAAAAGTGTTAGTTTAGATATTACCTTTATTTTAGATTTTTACCCATTAAAATAATTATTTAAAAACAGAGAGATGAAAATAAAATATAGACCGTCCGTCCAGATACAATGAGTTTTGGATGCTGTGAATTACTGATAAATGGCATTTAGTAGACTGCATGCAGTTAACAACATGCGGAAGGTTGAGACTTCTTACAGTGTAATATCTACTTCTAGTTGACTTGACTTGTTTCACAGTGAGTCAGATCAATTTCCTCAAAACATTTCAGATAAATTGATCAGCATAGAGACTTTGGCCCGCGGCCTCAAATGGTCAGACAAAGGATTTACTTAATGTCACAGTAGCAGAGCATGAAAGAATTGATGTTGCCATTTAAAATCTTGAAATATCCATGCATGATTGATTGCACATTCCCAAATGCAAAAGGAGGAAAACACCAAAATGTTCACCACGAAAGCTTGTAGATACTGACCGTATAGGTGGACCTACATAGGTTTTACTGGGTGCAGCCGCACCCTCTGACTTTCAAAATCATCTCAATAACTCATCAAAGGTGTTAAAAATCTGGGATTTGATTATGCTAATTTGGGACTTGTCCCTCTTGCTTGGTTTATTAAGCCCATCTCCATTTATTAGAATTTGGACAGGCATGGAGAGCGGACTCATTTATCTTACGTGCATGTAAGGAGCTTATGATATATTCGATGTAAGGGTGGATGCTAAATGTAAGTACCTCTTTTAATAAAGATTCAAATATTAATTTTTTTCATACCAAATATCGATATGAAAGATCTAGTGGGAGAGAAATTGATACAAAGACAAGTTATCTTCGAGGTTTTCCCATGTCAGAAACAGTCATTTTCTCTTCAAGAGGGTATACTCAGGAGGGTTATCTTGAACCATGGATCTTCTTCATTGGCCAAATAGCAAAAGCAAAGCAAAACTGATTCATTTCTTTATCCTTTCGCAAAATTTCACACGTTCTTGTCCGTTGACCATACGGCAATGGAGATTTTGGGAAGATCACAATTTATGATGCTGTAAGAAAATTAGTTTTTGGACAAACATAAATGTGAATTGTTAAACTTTAATATGGACCTATATATTTTTTTGTTGTTTTTTTTTAAAAAAAAAGGTAAAGGTGGACACAGCAGCGATCGTGAAAATGAGAAAGAAAATTGTTTGAGGTCAGAGAACAGTAACAACTACGAGTGTGGAGGGATAAAACGAGACATTTATTATAACATGGTTGCAAATCAACCATGAAATGAAAGGGACAATCAAACCAATGAAACATTTATTACGTAATGTCAATTAAATGGAACCCATGACTGAGGGCTTTTAAGGTTGTTTGAACCAATTTACAATCCAACATCAGCAAACGAAAAGGGTTTTGTAACTTTAACAGACACTTCGATTGACTATCTAAACTTCTTGAAGGTCTCTGCGATGTTATTGGCGATGCAGTACGACGTGGCTTCGATGGTTACCATGGGATTGACCCCTATGGCGCTGGGCAAGACGCTGCCGTCGACAGCGTACAAGCCCTTTGCGTCCCAGCTCTCCCCATTCACATCCATGGCTCCTTCCCTCTGAGTGGGTCCCATCCTACAGCTCCCTATCTGATGCGCAGAGGCAAAGTTGGTCCACAGCTCCTCCCCTGTCTGTGGGCCCCCCGCCACCATGACCGAGTCCAGGAACTCCTCAATATCCTCCCGCCCCACCCCTCTACACTTCATTCTCTGCCCATCGCTCCTCAGTGTTCCAACCTCCTCGGCTCCCGCTCCGATCAAAACCCTCAGCGCCATCCTCAATCCATCCCTCAGGCTCTGCTTCTCCCGTTCCTCCATCTCGTACTTCACCCTCCCCTGTTCCAACACCTCTCCCGATCCTCTGTCCCTCGCCAGTATGAAAATGAAAGACGTCCTTCCATACCTCACCAACCTCTCCTTCATATCCTTCCCTGAAACCCACGGAACGAACGCAGCGAATAGCCCCGGATGGAATGCCGGGATCTCAAAGATGAATCTTGGGGCCGAATTCTCGTCATACTCGAAATGGATTGAGGTCATGATCCCTCCCTCGTGATTGTTCCCTGGGTACTGTTTCATCTCTTCCGGGAAGTACCCCCAGGCAAACAGAATAGGATGGAGGTGCAGGTTCCTCCCTATGTTTGGATTCTTCAGGCCGCTGGAAATCATCAGAGGTGGCGTCGACAGAGACCCACATGCTAAAATTGTTACCTTCGATTCTATTTGGAGCTTCTTTGACACTTTGCCCCTCAGTGTCGTCGCCGCAACCACTCCCATGCATTTCTTTGTTCTTACTCCATTCTTGCCATCTTCCAACACCAGCCTCTCCGCCTTACTTCCAGTTATGACCACCGCACCGTTTTGCACCGCATCGACCAACCAAGTGAGCTCCGTGCCCTTCTTATCCCCAGTTCTGCAGCCATAACCGCATGAGCCACAGTAATGATCCTGTGAGGAATTCCTATAAAGTGGTTTGATCTCTACCCCGATACTATCACCCCCTTTTCGAAGGATCTTGTTCTGAAAGCTTTCTTTGCTGCATTGATTTGTTACACCTAGCCTCCTGTTGACTGTTTCCATGGCGGATCGGTATGTGGAGGTTCCATAGAGCGGGATCCTGTAGTGCTGTGCCCATTCCCTGAGAACAGCATCGGGCGTGTCTATGCATGCGGACCAGTTTACGGAAGAGCCTCCTCCGACGGTTGAGCCAGCCAAGAGAAACAATTTCCCATCAAGAGTTGAGAAGATGCCGCCTGATTCATACATCTCATTGAGCGAAGGGCCTTCCAGGGAAGAGTAATCTTCGGGCACAAAGTAATTCCCTTTCTCTAGAACCACCACTTTCAGGCCTGAGCTTGCCAAAA
>JANTPZ010001227.1:0-26897 GCA_025593235.1 Vachellia pachyceras | reverse complement strand
TCAACTGCATTATATGCACTGGCATTATTTGTTTTCTTGTAGACTGACACGCATATTCGGCTCCAGTGAGCACAGATGGGCCCGTTTCTCTGAAGCCGACATGCATGGTTGTCTGTTTGCTGCCCAACTCTTACCTAGAAGGTGGTCACAGAACCGTTGAATGGAATTGGGCCAGAATCCTAACTTCAGTTGGGCTCTAGCAAGGCCCAAATCTAATGTGATCCAACATTTTGGTACGGGAAGTATAAAAACTAGTGATCATAAAAATGGGTGTTGGTCCATATAGTAAGTGGTTTGGTTTCGCTTAAATAAGGTATCCAGTTCAAACCGCGTATATAGAAATATTATGCCCCGTTTGGTATAATGGAATTGATTTTGATGGAAATGGAAATGGAAATGGATATGGAGGTGGAAATTGATATGGAAATGAGTTTTAAAAGTACGTTTGGTATGCTATGGAAATGATGATGGAATCTATGTTTTTGTTTTTTGTTTGAATGGTGATTTTTTTGGAAATGTAACCAAAAAGACTATTTTACCCTTGATCAAATTATAAACTGAGCTCTATGAGGGTTTTTTTGTCCAAAATATGTGGGCTCCATGGAATTGAGATGAATTCCATAGGTTGAGGTGTAGAATTGAAAAGGGGTGTTTTGGTGGAATTGAATTCCACATGGATTTACAATTCCATCAAACCAAACATGTCAACCTCATGGAATTAAATTCCAATTCTAATTCCATACTCTCATTTCCACCCCACCAAACAAGGCATTAGTTGGGAGATTCTTCCACCACAATCAGGTGCATGATACGGATCGGATTCAGATATAGTTGGAGTATAACTCCAGTGAGCCGGTTGGGGAAAAAAAACCAGTGGCCCTGCAAAACTGTGAGACCCTAACTGTTGAAACCACTTGGAGTTGAGCCAATACAGGTTCAATGAATATAATGGATTGTGGACTTGAATGTGATTATCTTCCGTTGAAAGATACTTGCCCTTAACAAAAAAAAAAGATGAGAACTGATGGAATTCACCATTTTTCTAACTCGAACAATTTCATCATAAAAATAAGGGAAAGTCATACTGGATGTACCTAAACTTTTTCTCAATTTTGATTCTGGTACTTGTATGTATCATCCTCTTAATTGAATCCGTTAATTTTATTTTCTGAACACAGTTAATGCCAACAACTTTAATCTGTTGGTGCCATTAGCCTCTATATAAGAGTTACCAGTGTTGACAACACAAAATTAAGGTTTAATTAAAATGAAAAAAACACATATGTACCAAATTAAAAACTTGAGAAAAGTATTAATACTTCTAATACGGTTTCCCCTCAATATAAAATGAGAAAATATTTAAGCTAATTACGTGCATTCCCCTACTAAAAAAATTATTTAAGCTATTATTGGGCATATCAAATATAAACTCCTTGCCCAATGAAAAATTCCAACTTCGATTCTTCAAGTGGGAGAGAGACATGAGAGGCCGGTGACGTAAAAAGAGAGAAGTGGGTGGTGGCGAGGATAGAAAGAGACGAGTCAACAGAAGGCATTTGAGGTGGGAATTACAGGAATGATAGGTCGTATTCGGTTAAAAGCAGCGATCAATGAGAAAAAGAGATAGTGGCCAAAGCTTTGCCTTCTCAGTGGCCACTCAATAACCAGTGCAAACATTTAAGTGTTTGTCTGTGAATTCACCGGGAGAAAGAAGTTTACAGATTGTGAGATAATTTTACAAATTTTGAGATTTTTTTTGTATTGACTTGCATGTATAGTTGGGAAAAAGTTTTCTCAAACGTGCGTTTAATCTTCACTTAAAAAATGTGTTATTTTATATTTTCATTGTTTTAAATTCTGCAGAAATCCTACGCCTCCTATGATTGTGTATCCATCATCAGAGCCTGCATGTAAAAGGAGGCATGAAGTTAAATCTTAAAATGGTGTGAGGAATTCTCTACATGTCAATTACAGAATTAATTACTTTATTCTTCTAAAATTATATGAAACAAGCAGTACAACTGTATATCTGTATTATGATAACAGTACTTCAACACACACGCCCAGGGTTTGTAGCTTGAATCAGAAGGAAAAGCATATTCCTGGATTAGAAACAGATTAACCTAATTAATTATTGGCAGAAGAAGGTTACAAAGTGGCTTTGAGCCTTTAAGTGGACGTGAAGCAATGACGGGTTGTTCCCTTGATTCCAATGGTTAGTGTTGCATTCCAAATGATGCTTAGGAGATCAGAACAACGATAATAATATATATATATATATATATTGCTTATAAAAGAAAGATATGCTGTATTTGCCGCAGGTCAGAGGTTCTTCAGCTCTGTTACATTTGCAACGATTCGGAGGAAAGCCCGTTGTCTACAGATTGGACTCTATTTACTGATATTTCCTCGGACTGCTAAAAAATGCTTTTGCTTCCTATTTAACGTATTAAAATCCCTTATTTTTTTTAATTTTCAAAGGCCCAAAAGTCAGTCGTCCTACCTGTTTAATTAATCAAGCCTTACATAAACTGCTGCCTCATGCATCACTATCCAAGTCAATGAGCATCGAAGCGGACGTTGACATTTCTTATTGGTTTTTTTTAATCTCATCCCTTGACTAGGATAGCCTGAGCGTGAATATAGCGGTTGGATCAAACATTAAACATAATTATCTCTATGATCATGACGTGAGAACGAATTTTTCGGCCATTGTAAAAAGAGAAGTTTGTGATTCTCTGGGTCTCGTGGGTCATCACCACTGTTGCATCCCCCCGAACTCTGAAATACTCAACCCAGATGGAGGAAGCTAAGTAGTAATTAAAGGTAATGTAAGTGTTGAGAATACCTCCTGAATGCTTGGGAATGTTCCTTAGCTTGAAGATAAGCAGTCTATCTGCTACATGATGTAGTGGGACTGTTAGCAATATTTACATCAAAGCTTAGCTTGAGCCAACCGCTATATAGGAGACTTGCATGAACAGTACTTATCTCAGATACTTAACTCTACGAACCTGAGAACATGGCTAGATAACGTTATGCATGCTATCAAACATGTATGCATGCAGCATAAGGAATATGAAAAGATGCCAATAGAATCAATAGAATCATGGAGGAGATCAGAGAGGCTTAAAGAAAGATGCAGGTTTCAGTTGGATTGAGGTAAGACATACAAGGCTTGAGTTTAATTACAGCAAGGACAATAATGTCATGCCCAGATTGGCAAGATGAATACCCATCATCCGTGAGTTTAATTAACAAAAGGAGCTGATTGATACGCTCATTTAAAGGGAGAGGGTTTGATCATGGGAAGTGCCACTTTGTTGTGGCTCTAGTTATGGTGCGGCACGTGAGGAGGCATCACCGCATATCAGTGAAGTTGGGTTGATCTACCTGTATGACCAGAATTAAATGGCTTGCTTAACATACTCCAATGCTCACAGGGACATGCTCTAATAGATCATGAGTTAGATGCTATGCCCTTAGATTGTGGGTGAACACAACCACCTTCCTAAAATTTTCTCAGGAAAAAGAAAGATTGACGAGATGTATGGAATAATGAGTAAACTGGAGAGAGAGGTTCACATGTGGATGAAGGGCCAGCGGGATACAGGAGAGTAAGGTGGCAGTTTCAGACTCAGCCCCCATAAGTGTGTTGGCCGGCCCTGTTCGCTCCCGGCAAGAATATTCCATTAACCCCCGCACCAAACACGCTCCATGTGGCTGGCTGGCTGGCTGGCTGGCTGGCTGGCCACCTATATATATATATATATTCCTCCGTTCTCTTCTATATACCCCCCAGTTGTTAAGCAACCACATGGCCAAAAAAAAAAAGGTACAGTGAACGTGTTTACTGCCATCTGATGAAATAAAAATGTTCAGACGGATTCAGTCTCCTCTACGAGGCGATGTGCAATCATTAAAAAAAAAAATTATACGCCCAACAAACAAATATAGATCCACACACGCACTTGCTGTTATATATATATATATATGCTAATCAGTGCTATTTAATTATTAGTGATTTTTATATATTTCATTTCCGGGGAAACATTTTAAATTCTAATCACACATTGAATTTTAATCATACATCTTAATTCATATGGGAACATCTGTAGGTGTCCCCAGACATGGCTAATATTATAGCAATTTTGAATACATTGAATTGAACACTACAAAACTTGAATTGTTAACGTGTAGGAATTGACAGGTATGCATTAATCATTTTCCTAAGGGTACGAACGTTCTGGCGGACTTGTATATTTTTAATGGTGCAGCCAAACCCTCTGATTTCCAGAAAATTAGATATATATTAGTATTGTGTGATTTATTTTGTATCCACTCATTTGCTAATTTTAAATCTACTAATTTTTGCTCAAATTCTTTTTAAAATATATTAAGAATAAATCTCATTTATCTTCGCAAAAAATAGTTTGCATCCCTCAACCATGGTCCTGAGTCTGCTTACTGGTTCTAGCATATCAAATCAGTACACTTGGGATCTATTTAAGAATACAATAGATAAGTACTTTTATATAAGTCGAGGCAAATATATAAATGAAATTATTTTATTTTACAAAAAAATACTGTTAAACGTGTATCTAGACTTCCAAAAGCTTAGCAAAATAGGGCCATATATGACCAACTTTCTTTAGAAAATCTATACTCCCTTGATCAACCAATGTGCATCTTCGGAAAACAATTTTTCTCAACAATACACACAAGTTAATAAAATAAATATTTTAAAATCCGTAAAAAATATATTAAAATAAAGTCTCTGAATCCGTAACTTATTTCTCTAAACATGCAACACATTTCTAAATCATAAAAAGATCTTAACAAAAACATGCGAGATGATGGAATTCAATATCTCCCATTGAGAAGACACGTGGTTGTCAATGATGGAATTCAACCCCGTGAGTTATCGAATTCAGTTTTCTCTAAAAAGAAATTTGTGATGATGACGATTATGATGAGGGAGCAGAATAAAGAACGTAGCAGATGCGGCCACTTGGCAGTTGACAGGCCAATGGTAAGTGTCGAAACGGGAACAGTGAAGCAGAGAGAGAGAGAGAGAGAGAGAGAGCAGGACCAACAATGCGGGGAGGGTGGATGATCCGACAACCCTCCGACCACTCAGCATGGCATCAATTTTCGGGCATTTCAGGCCTTCCCCATGTCACCCCTGGCGCATGTTAGCTCATAGCCCCCCAATATTATTTAAACAGCCAAATCATATTTTATTTACAAATAATCCTTTCAATTTTTTTAAAAGGGAAAAGTTCCTTTTTATCCACTAACTTCATACGTTATTTCATGTTCATCCCTCGATTTTACAAAAGAAAATACTTGAATCAAATTCTTTACATCAAGTTCTCTAGTTACAACTTATCGTATGTTAACTTTGGGAAATAAAATCATTGAACTATAAATTCATATAAAAAATAGGACATGTGACAAGTTATAATAGGAAAACTTGACATAATAGATATAAGGAATTTGATATAATTAAATCTTTTTATAAAATGTTGTTAATTCTCCAATCCTAACATGATTAATTTTATTAACATTGATTTTACTAACATTAAATTTTAAATATTGACAAAATGCTCATAAATGTTGTTTTATTCTTTAGAACGATACTAAGAATGGTAAACAATTATCATTTGATACTAATAATATCAAACTTAGAAATTTAAAAAGAGATCCTATGAGATTAAACAATTAAAATATAATATTATATAAAGTTGAAGATCAAGGTTTCACTTTTTTTAATTATTTAAAATATTTAAGTATTATAAAAATGCTATGATAAATGTTTATAACACATAATTTTCAATAGTTACACGGCACTAATTTTTTTTTTAAGAGAAGGAGCATGCAGCAAAGCAAGATCTCAGGAATTGAAGATGGGTCCGTAAATAGTTTGTTGTTTTGGACTTTTGGTCTAATTTCCCCTCCATACTGTTGCTCCACGAAATGGCCCCTCGGAATCTAGACGGTCAAGGGCATTTCCGTCATACCAAACCGTTGGAACGGGTATTATTACAAGCGCTTACTTCCCCCCTCTCAACTTTAGTCCCAAGCGTCGTTCCCTCCAACGCTCAAACACTGACCACACCAAAACGCCAAGTGACCGCCGGAGTTCTTATTTACCGCCACCAGCTTATCCTAAGCTCCCATAGTCTTCATTACTCTCTCTGCCCTTTTTTCTGTCTCTACTTCTTGTGCAAGCTTGGTGACCATTTTCTAGGCCAAGCCTTCGCAACTGCCTCTGCTTCGCTGCTTCTGACTCTGCCAGCAGGATTGGATACTGTCTCCGGCAAAACCCTAAACCGGAGCTGTGCATGATGGGATTTTGTATATGCCCGTTGGAAACGCCGGCTAGGTTGCTCTGGAGCACCAGCTTCTTCCGCCACAAGGGAATGATTTTTTAACTCTGGACCCCTCTGATTTCTAAAAATTAAATACTCTACTGAAACACCACCAATTTATTTTGTTTCGTCCATCTGTCGCCGGAATTAGCATCTCTGGTGGTCACCGGTGGCGATTTTTGTCGAAGACCTTGTACACTCGTGGGAACAGAACAGAGGGAGACAACCAAAGCTATGGAGTCCGGCCGTCTTTTCTTCGGTTCCTCCGCTTGCCGCGGGAACATGCTGTTTCTCGGGAATGGTGATCCAGTTTATAGAGGTGCTTCTCAACGCTTTGTTACGCTTCCTTGTCCTATTTGCTAATACGTTGTTTCATTTTACTTTCTTGTTTAAATTTATGCTTCCATCTCTGTCGAGATTATTACTCCGTGATAACCAGGAATACAATATAACACAATCTGGATTGACATACTATTTGACGCCCGAAGCCTGGATATTGACAAATTGTACTAGTAAAGCGATCCAGTTTTATTTTTATATTTTGTTCCTTCACCCAAACAGTAAAATTGAGATCGAAATTAAACCAGGTGGATCGCTAATAAGCATGGAGGAAAGCTCAAAGAAACGATCATTTTTCAGCTCACCGGAGGAACTGTTCGATGAGGAATATTACGATGAGCAGTTGCCCGAGAAGAAGCGACGCCTCACTTCCGAGCAGGTTGGTTAATTGACTAGTTAGCTCAGCACGTGCGCCTGCTCGCTTGTGCTTGGTCCTGTGGTTATATATTGTATAAAATCTGAAATTTCAATACCATCCGCAAAAAATTTTTGATTCGATATCACAACTACAGTTCCTTTGATGCAACAGATCTAAGATTTAACCTTTTAAATTGTGCCCCCACATAGGCAGGTGCATGTATGCAATATGCAACATGTTAACTAACTGTTCAGGCCGAAAATCCATCTCAACTCTGAGTTAGATTGTGATCATGTCTATTTTCTTAATCTGCAATTCCTTGTGTATGGATAATTTAATGTTTAGGTGCTTCTGCTGGAGAAAAGCTTTGAAGAAGAGAACAAGCTGGAGCCGGAACGGAAGACCGAGCTGGCCAAGAAGCTGGGGTTGCAGACAAGGCAAGTGGCTGTGTGGTTCCAGAACCGCAGGGCCCGTTGGAAGACCAAACAACTTGAAAGGGATTACGATGTTCTCAAGTCTTCCTACGATGCCCTCCTTTCAAAGTACGACTCCATTGTCAAGGACAACGAAAAGCTCAAATCAGAGGTACATGCCCACTGTTTCTCAAGGTCGATTTTGTTCTGGTGTAGCAATAACAAAAAAGGAAAAAGAAAAAAAAAATCGAATCAACATTACTTGTTGATTAAGGACTTTAAAATATTTATATTAAATATAAAAGAAATGGAGGGATCTGTATATTGTGCTTATCCATGTGTCAGGTAATGGGGTTTTAGTTGCTGTATCAGAAAAAATTAATTAATGCCTTCCCAATCAGGATTCCATCATAGGAAAAGGACACATGACCCCGTTAGATGATTTGAAGCTCTATTAAGAGGATCCCACCAATGAGATTCGACCATTTTAATTAACCACGTACTTCTAAACGTAGCATCGGCTCTGAACCCCACCTTCACCATTCAAAAGCCCTTTTAAGCGTAACCGGACGAATATACCAAGTAGATCTCTCTAAATATGCCTATACTTTCCATGGAAAAGACGCACACTTTGTATTTTTTAAAGTGAGTATGCAGACTAGTCCATAAACTAAAGGTTTAATGCTTATCTTCGATAATGATGACATGATATTTTTTTAATATATACTGACAATTGACAATTCCTCAGGTGGTAGCCTTAAACGAGAAGCTTCTAGCTAAAGAGATGCCACGAGAAGCATTAGCAGAAGAAAAAGCAGACCCACTCATAATGGAACTGGCCCAAATGTGGAGTCTGCCATTCAGCTCGAAGTTGGAGGACCGACTCAGCAGTGGGAGTGGTGGGAGTGCGGTGGTGGACGAGGATGCTCCACAGCTGGTAGTGGACAGCGTTGATTCCTACTTTTCAGCCGAGAACTTTGATGGGTGCATTGCCAGAGTCGATAGGGTTCCGTCGGAGGAGGATGACGGTAGTGACGATGGTCGGAGTTACTTCTCTGATGTGTTTGTGGCCTCCCAACCTGAGCACAAAAACCATGAGGAGGGAGAGGCGTTGTATTGGTGGGCGTGGTCTTAAAAGAAGCCTGTATTTAAACTAAAGAAAAAGAAAAAAACGAGAAAAAGAACATTATCCTGCCGTGTTGTTATGTAAGAGATTCTAATGTTTTTGCATATAATAAAGCAGTAGACTCTGAGAGTCTATTGTTCGTAAGAGATGATGTGGGAAGTGGGCGTCAAAGAAAACTTGAACGGCCGTTTTAGGTGCTGAGATCTCTTGGAGATCAATGGATCCATAGCTTGGGTTTGATAAATAATTGGCCAATGATGTCTTACATGAGTTGTCTTATCTCGTACACATCAGGTGCAGTTCACCCTCAAAGGTCGACTGCTAAGCTTGTTTGCTATCTTTATTGATCTTTATTTTCATGTTTGTTTTTCAAAGAATTTTGAATTGGGAAATTAACATGGCCGTGTGAAGTTATAGTAGAAGCAATGCAGTGGGTATAAGTCGAAGGTATTAGAAAGCTAATGATAGAACTCCATTGTAGTTTTAGAAACAGCTTCCTCAGAAGCATCCCTACCTCTCAAATCGCCGGTGGTATTGTGCTGGTGTATGTATTGAGCACTGAATCAAACCAAACCTCTAAAGGCTACACTACATAATAGCCCACCGAAAAATGCTACTCCGCCCCGACGAGGACACGAAATCAGATATTGTCAGGCCACTTCTCTTGTTTCACCACTAACATAATCTATCATTGTGTGCTAGTTAGCAGGATTCCAACAGAACCTAAAACGATTCACCACATCTTCGACTAAAAACGAGCAAGATGAAGCCACTACAGATTGATTAGGCTCCAGCATCTTACGGAAGCGGAAGCAGCCAGACTCAGACCCAACTATCCGCGTGCATGGATATATAATCCCTCTCGCAGCAGCCTGATCCCTGTTGAAATGCTCAAACTCACTAGAGATTAGGCTCTAGCATCTTATCCACAATGAAGACAATCCAAGAGAAGGGTGTAGAAGGAAATTAAACAAAACCCATCAAACCCTCCCTCACTTTCACAATGACACATGGCAAAAAAAAAAAAAAACAGAAGCATTAATACCATTCCACTACAGTATCACAGGTGCATTTCTGAAATGGTCGGTCACAATCACGTCCTCCAACGAGATTGTTGCCTGAATCATCTAAATGGTCTTTCATGGAAGGCGATAGCCATGAAGTTCCTCTTTTACATTCATTTCATCGGCGAAAAGTGAAAAGTCTTCCATAAGAACCGGAGATTCAAGAGATTCGCTTTGACACCGCCGGTGTCTAGAATCAGAGAGATGAGATTAGAGGCAGACCTCGTATATAATCACTGTAAATTTAACACATGCACGCTGGCACGCATGTGTTCCATCTCGCAAGCAATCTCACTTCCTGCGTCTCTGTCTTTGAATGTACCACTAATATCTGTTCACAAGTTGGCTGATCTCTATTGCATTTTGCTGCCTTTACATCTCTTCTAGAGGGTCACATGACATTGAGTTCAAGGTAGCAGTACCTGAGTATGAGCTGTTCCAACAGGGTCATCTATGTTTTGAGGCGTGGGACACAACATCAGAAAAACTCTACAGGATATATCCATTATTTTCCGCCATGGACCACAGCACAAAGACCCTGCAATCCTCTTTGAGGAACCGTGAGCATTAAACATAGGTATTCTCTGTGCGGGAATCCGAACTGTGTTTCCTTTCATCCATAGTTACGAGTGATCAACCCCTTCTGCTAGATTCCTAGATTCAAAATCTACTGCTTACTAGGATGATTTATAAGCATAAGTAATCTCCTATCAGAGTTAATCATGTTCGATGATTAAATATGGATTCCTCTTTCAGCAAAGATTTCAACCCTAATTTATTAAATTGTGAAGGATTAATATCTTCCGTTAGATCCAATCCCATATGTATACTTATAAGTCTTTTTTTTTACTAAACATAGATATCCTCATATTAGACATAATTCTGTTCGAGACAACATGAATACTAAATGTGGACACCACTCTAAAAATTCGATTCGTCTTAAGCACTGGTCACTACTCTAAAACCCCGTTGGTGCTACGTGGGGTCCTAAATTACTGGTCCCGTATATGGCTGAACCAAACCAACTTCCGCCGCCGTCTTATTATTGAAACTGGTTCACCTTTGGCAGATGGAGGAAGGGAGTGAATCAGGGGCACACTGTAACTTTACCCATCCTTCTTCATTATTTTGTTCATGCCATTTGTTTAACTAATCAATGTGTTTCTTTTGAAACAACGTTTCCAAAAACTAAATATACGTTCAATAGTGTTTTCCCGTAAAACGAAATAATCACATTACATATTTACCTCGGCTTGTGTAAAAGTACTTCTCTATCGTGTTCCCAAACGAGCACAATATCAATTAATGAAGGTAAATTGGCCTAAAATAACGGCTCACCTAAAATTGGGTGGTTCCATCTTGAAAGGGGGTAATTTAAATTGAAATGGATGGGATGAATTAAGCAGATGAAATGACCATATGTAGGGAATAATAATCCACATCCTAATGAATTGTTTAATCCTTGTCAAACGATAAAGCATCATTTCAAATCAACTCCCTCCGCCACCTTTCAATGAGTTGGAGCGTCGGTGAATTAAATTAAATTAACCAAAAAAAAGGCTAATCGTGAGACAGAAATGGTAAAATCAGGGAGTGGCAGGAGGTAGCAATATGAGGGGAGGGAATTGGGCGATTTAGGAAACCGGGAATTGAAGAAGAATTGATTGACCTGGCGATTCACATGCGTGATTACCAAACTTGCCGGCCTTGGTCGGGGTTTCCAGTTGTGGCGTCGTCTATTACTCGACTCTTGTCTTTGCCGGTTACACAATCTTCACTTCTTCCAGTGCCCTCACTCTCTGCGACTCGCTTGCGTCTCTCTTTCCACCCTTTATCTCCCCTTCTTTGCTCCATCACACCCTGACTCGGCTCCTATCTGGTAATTTCCGTCTCTCTTTTCATCTTCTGGTTCTTTTCACTCTAATCAAACGCTGGTTTGATCCGCATTACTCATGACAACCACTGTTTTGTCTCCATCTTTCAATCAATTGAGTTTACCAAGGAATTGGACTCAAATGCTTGTGTATTTCATAAAGAATCGGGAGTGTAGTGCAGTATAAACCGAGATCTTGATGCATTCTTGCTGTTATTCTGATTGATTCTAGTATAGGGCAGCTCCAAAATTTTTGGTGATTTCTTTTGGGGTGAGTCTTTTTCCTTTTTAATTTTTTTTTGTTCCTGTTTCCCTCATTAAGCCGGGTATACATTATGATCTACTAAGAAGTTAGAACTTAATCATACTGCGTAAGTCTGTCTTCTTTGTAAAGCGATGATCGGTTTCTGGTCTTGTGGTTACCTGCTCGCTTGGGCCAATTTTTATGTGATCCTTGCTTTAGGCTCCGGGCCTTTCTAGCGGGTCGGGATTATGTGGATCATTGGTGATAAAGAAAAACTACGAGTGGATGGCTTTGCCAGGATTCTCTATTTTGTTGGTATTATGCAAATTTTGGTCTATTTGGGGTTTGGAATGAACGGTCGGTGCTATGATTTTTATTGTCGGCTGCAAAATAGATGTCTTTGCTCTTTAATTCTTCGAAATGCAATCTTTCAGATATATGAATTCAATAGAAAGTAACTACTATGAGAATTTTATATCTGGTAGAGGAAGATATAGAGATTCAGGAGTGAATCTAAACAACTAATGCATTAATCTTATGGAGTGAGACTGAAATTAGGGGAATGAGGCTTGCATATACACCTTTGGTTATATTCTGGGCCATGGTTTGATGATATTTTCTTCTTCAAGTTTAGATCTCGACTTCATTTGCTTTTTACTGTTTCATTCTTTCTTACATTTGTGCACACTTTTATTATTTTAAATAAGTTAAGTAGCATCCTGTACACTTCATATTGTTAACTTTTATGAGATGTCCTTGTTTCCATCCCAGACGAAGGCCTGGCAGGGATGTCAGAGAAAACTCTTAGCGATAATAATACAACTCCTGAAACTGAAAGGAAGGAGGAGAGCTCCAGTAAGGCGTGCTCAAACGTGGCTTCTGTTGACAATGCGGTTGAAAATATTAAAGATCTGCAAAAGGAAAAAAATTGTTCTTCTACAGTGCCTCCATCTGTCAATGGTAATCATCCAGGCGGTTCTCAAATAGAAACAGGAAATGCAGAAGTAGAATACATTGATTCTGAGAACTTGATGGATTTAGAAGATATTGACTGTTGTCTCAAGGTGATATTTCTAATATTTATTGAAATTTAAACTTTTAATTGTTATATTTTTATAAGAAATTCAATCCTTGCATTATTTGAGATTAGCTACTGGATTTATTACAGACTCTTTTGGCTGAATTAGACTCCAAGGATTGGGTCATGGTATGCAATGCCCTCAATAATGTACGGCGGATTTCAATATTTCACAAGGAGGCACTACTTGATATTCTGTAAGTAACAAACATGCAGATATTTTTCTTGAGAATTTTGATAATGTAAAGCATTCTTTTATTATCAATTTGCTGTTGTTTTTGTCTTGGGATTTACGAATTTATCAATATGCTTTCCGGTGAGAAGGGGGGATGTGATTACATCTGTTGTGAAGTCCCTGAAAAGCCCTAGAAGTGCTGTATGCAAAACTGCCATAATGACATCTGCAGACATTTTCAGTGCATATAGTGATCTTATAATAGATTTTCTGGACCCCCTGGTAATTCAATATTCCTTCTTTGTTAATCCAGCTACTTTACTCAGGAATTTTCTCTTGTTACACTTAATTACATGTGAACATTTTTTTCATGGGCACAGCTGGTGCAGCTTCTTCTCAAGTCTTCACAGGACAAGCGCTTCGTTTGTGAGGCCGCCGAGAGAGCCTTAATAGCTATGACTACCTGGATTTCCCCTACGTCCTTGTTACCAAAATTGCAACCTCATCTTAAGAATAGGAATCCCCGAATTCGTGCAAAGGCATCAATGTGCTTTTCTCAAAGTGTCCTTCGATTGGTAAGAGAGATTCAAGACTGCCTTAGTTTACCGATGCTTTGAAACATCATTTTTTTAGTGTCCTCTCCATCTGAATGTTGGAACAATGTCTGAATTCTATAAATTTTAGAAATTTGTTTTTCTTGGTTGAATGTATGGCTGCCTTTTCCTTCTTACTCATTTTTGTATGCACACACTTATGTGTTTATGTATATGCGCTGGAATCTGTTGGCAGTAGTGCCATCTTCCAATCCCCACCCCCAAAAAAAAAATCTTTGGTCAATCCTGCTACCAGTTCTGGATACGATGAACTGCATCAACATTTTAAAGCTGAATGTGAAAGGCGTTTTTTCATTTGATAATTGAAAGGGACTATGGTGGAATAGCAATGTATGTGAGCGTTAACATTTTCTGTCCCTGTGCTGTATATTTTTACAGGGAGGTGAGGGGATAAAGGCTTATGGGATTGACAAATTGATCCAAGTAGCTGCATCCCAGTTGAGTGACCAGCTCCCTGAATCCAGGGAGGCAGCTCGAACTCTGCTGCTCGAGCTTCAAAATGTATACGAGAAATTTCATGATCCCATTCCTGCTTCTGTTTCTGAGCATCCAGAACCAGGTTCATGGGAGAACTTCTGCCAATCAAAACTTTCACCTCTAAGTGCTCAAGCCGTACTTCGCGTTACCAGTATTGCTCGGGAGGGTCTTGTTTCATGACACACGCCATGCATCAGCTTCTTTCATACCCGGTCTGCTCGTCATATTTTTTCCCTTGTATATACAGTCAAAATTGAGATGGTTCGAGTTGCTCTTTAAGCACACGTTGAACAGGAAATTTATGATTTGGTTCCCCATGTCGCCTTCTATTGTCAGATATGCAAACTACGTTATTTCCTCTCCTCCCTGTTCCCTTATATTTGGCGGAACACTTTTGGTTGATTTGCTTTTAGCATTCATTTGAGCATTTTTGCTTCATGAAGCTTCCATAATTGAAACGAGGATGGATCAGCGAAATTATCAATCCATGGTTGAAAATGATTCAATTCAGTATCTATATATCTAGCATATATATGAAGTTCATTGGGAGCTATTTACTCATACTATTCACATGAACTTTCTATTTGTTATTTTTTAAAAATATTTTTCATATATTTTATTGGGTTTATTTTTTTATTCCTTCAACATTTCTCCACATATTTTAATAGAAAATTAATGCTAAAATGTGAACTGTAACTTTTGGAAGAAAAGGTGGCTTACCTTTCATGAACACTGCACTAATAAATGTATCATTGTATGTATATATATATTTTAAAAAATTATTCCGTTATATAAATAACGTGGCTACCATATCAAATTTCATCGAATACATTCGCTGTTTGGATTTCCAATATGATTTAAGGATTAAGAGATAAGTGTGTAAATTAATTTTTATCTCAGTTTATATAAAGGCAAATGGCTAGAGAAGGTTGGATGACTTGGAAATATCGAAAGATGAGAATAGTAGGCCCCTGGGTTATGAAGACCAATCATGGGAAAAGCAACATCACCGAACAATAACTTTTCATGTATCTCTTGTCGGCGATGGATGATGAGATCCTTTACTGCGAGAATATTGGCAAGTGAAAGGTCCCATACTGGACTCATCTTAGAGAGAAACGTAATCTTTTTTTTTTTCGCCAAAAGAGAGAAACGTAATCTTCCCCAATAAGCAAAAGGAACAGTTTCCATCCAAAGTACCAGGGGTGTTGTTTTTCTTAAATATTCTAATTCTAACAAGGTTTTTATTGGGAATGCCAATATCTTATAATTTAAAATAATCAGCAGAACCATTTTTGCTTTTTTTTTTTTTGTCAAAAGATTACCAGTAGCAGCATGGATCATCTAAAGAATAGAATACGCACCGACGTTTCAGATCGTTCAAAAAGCCGCGCATGAGTACATTTATGTAATTTTATTTTATTTTTTTGGCTTCTGCCTGGTTCACCGAAGCTTCACTCCGACTAATCCGGATCCGACCTGCGTCACCCACCTGGAAATGGTGGGTGAGTCTCCCAACGGTGGCTGCTGCATACACAAGGACTCAAACTCGAGACCTTGTTTAAGTTGGAACAAGACGCTTACCACTTGATCCAACCAGCAGTTGGTATGTACTTTTATTTCAATAGACCGTTTATGTGATTTGATGCTTCTAAATGGGTCCCTTTTTATTGATTGTAATCAAAGGAGTGGGTTTTGCCAAGATGTCATATCCCACTCCACTACAAATGCAGAGTTAGATTCAAAAGGAAAGCCCATCAACATTGACCCATGCGATCAAATTTGAAATTCTAAATTTCGTGTGGGTCGGCTTTGGGATGGCAATCCTTTTTATCTTGTGCGTAACAAATCCCGATTTTGCAAAACGATTACAGAAGTAGAAAGGTTTCAAATTTGATCCAATCCACCTAATACGAAGTCATTTGTATAATTCATCAGAGTAAAGTTTGACACCTCCAGACGAGATAAATAGGCACAAATTTAAGACACTAGAACACATAATCTGTTGCATCGCTGTCAAGTAAGACATGAACACTAAACAGCCGAAGGAATGAATGAGGAGAGATGGAAATTAACTTTTCTGCGAGTTGTTTTCCAATTCTTCCTTGAGCTGCAGCGAGAAGTCATCATTGACATCATCATCATCCCAATCATCTTCCCATTGCTGGTTTGCCTCTTTTCCCTCTTCTTTGTCATCCCATTCTATAAGTTTTAAAGTATGTCAACAACATATGGGAAAAAGCATATTCTAGTCCTCAATAAAAATAAACAGTAATGATATTACGTCCATATGAAGCAATTCAGATCCCTAATATGAATTATCTACCCACCAGTTCTTTCCATCAAGGGTCACATTTTCATTTCAGTCATATATAAGGACTCCAAACGTAATTTGTAATTATTATTTTTTTCCAGATATCCCACTTAACTCACCTTGTCTCTTTCTATTCATACATTGATATGATTAGGCTTCAGAAGATTAGGGTCCGTTTGGGAAAGCGGTAGAGAAGTACTTTTATACAAATCGAGGTAAATATGTGAAGGAGATTGTCTCGTTTTACGAAAAAACGCTATTGAACGTACTTTTAGGTGAGAGTTAAGTGTTTCTAAACAAGCACTATATAGGCCTTCTAAGCAGACTTCTTTGCTTCAAACAAATGATGATGTATGGATACAAGTGGTTGGCCCAAAAAAGGAATACAAGTGGAAAGAATTATATATACACATACATACACATATATATAAGCCATCCAAATTAGTTTGTCCTTGATGCTATCGTCTAACTAGACTTGGTGTTTAAGCCTTCAAAAGTATGTCCAGTTCATGGTGTACAAACCAAATACGAAGTCCCTATCCAGTTTATACACCAGAGCTCTCTCATGAGAAATATATCAGCCTCAAATTTGCATAACACAGGGAAGAACATTTTTAGAGTTAGAGGGCCTCTACTTCCAACTCCTCCCTTACATGTCCCATCGTATTCAAACAAAATAACTCTCCCTCCCCCCCTATCGCACATATAGTAAATGAAAGAATTAGATCTAAGAATCAAGTTCCACGAAACTTCATTGTTTGAAAATGATCCAGCTTAGCTAGTGGTAACATATGTTATGTCACACATTGCATACATATATATCGAAGAAATATACGATATACAGCCTAGAATATCAACTAGCTAAACCAAACCATCCAGAGCCAGAATACTGAAACCATCTGATAGCAATTACTTTCCTCAGGGGTAATGAATGCTATCATTATTAGCTTTATGGAAGAAGAAACAAGTATAGTGACCAAACTAAATAACCCAATTCCTGTTCTTTCTATCACCAGTTGTGCGCTATAAGCATGTACTCTATGATAAAGCAGTATTAAGCAATGAATCAACATCTTCACGGATAATATAAGTAAAAGTACCTTCATTGATCTCAAACTCTTCAAATTCATCATCATCTTCGAACAAATCAAGCTTTGGATCTTCAACTGCTACCTTGGAATCCTTCTCCATCGTCGAACTTCACAACCGAGTAATTAATATGCAACAATCTATAGAAGAGAGAAAACAAGCCTTCAACATAGCGAAATTAAGAACCAGACAGAAGAGAAGAGATGGGACAGCATAATTGTTGCATCGAAGAGACGCACTCGTAATAAGAGTCTAGGACTTCATAAACCAGAAGCACACAAAGTTGAACATAAATCGTGAACGTAACAAACGTGACCCACCTTCCTTTAGAAAGAACCCTAATCTCCCAACAAAGGGCAGCCGGCACCATACAAAAGTAAGAGAGGAGGGGCGTCGAGCTTGCCGCTTGCGAAAGATTTCCTCTTTGCAGTTCACTCGTAATGTCGGCCCCTTTTCAATGAAAAATAAAAAATAATGTGGTAGGGCAGACTTGCAATACGCCAATATTAATACTCATAATTTGAGTTCGCTCTCAAAATATTCAATTAATGACTTTTGAGGTTATCAACAAAATTTTCAGAAAAATTTGTGTAAAAATATCAGGTTACCAAAATCTTTCGTATCTTAAATTTATTTTTATTTTACTTTAATACCTCAAGTTTACTTACATTTTGGTTTTTCTAGAGGTAAAATTGTTCATATTTTTATTAAATTATAGATATTAATGTTTTAATTAAAATAAAATATAAAGGATCAAAATCGCTGGTTCTAAACTCAATAGACTAAAACCAAAATGAGGGTAGGGTTAAGAGATCAAATGTTATATTAACCTTAAATATAAATTCATAAAGTTCAAATAGAGATGCTATTGTAATTGGGAAAATATGAAAAAAACTTTAAAATTGTAAAAGATGAATCAGAATTTTTAATTTCTATGAAAAGAACTCAGGGGGCAATGTGTTCTTCTAACTAACATTTTAAAATCTCTATTTGAAAATTTGAAATCCTAATTTGTTCTTTTATAATTGTAAAGATAGTTTCCCTTTGTAATTTGTCAATCGTATTTAAATTTTAAATATTTAATTATAATTTAAATTTTATAATTTTTGACAATCTGAACCGTTATTTATGATTTATTTTATAAAATAAAAATTTGGCCTGATTTATAAAATGTCTTGAAGATTCAGTTGCTGCTAAATTAATATTTTGATATTTAACTGTAATTCTCCCATATTATTATGATGTTAATAAGATTCAGCCCAATTAAAGAGAAAACTTTAGCCCGCAAAAGGAACTGAACCCACCCTGTCATAAGCAAACCCACCAAGATCTATGGGTTAATCAAAGTGACCCGTTTGAAACGTACCTGATTAAGCCCAGCCCACGAGGTTAAACGGAACAAGAATAAAAAAGAAGCAAAAACTAGTTTTGAACAACGTTTCTAAAAGCTAAACGTACGTTCAATAATATTTTTTTATAAAACGAAATAATCTCTTCCATATATTTAACTCGGCTTACAAAGTAATTATCTACCGTGTTCCCAAACGGGCCCCGTGAATTTTAATGCAATTGACACTTAACTGTATTTTTTAAATCTCTAACCAGGTATTGGATCCTTGACGGTGTATATTGAGAGGATCTAATGTCTAACACTGAAAAGGAAGTCTACAGCTAAATTTTACCACGAAGTGTATATTTGATCTAGCAGTGAGAGCTTGAATAATACAATTTGAACCCAAATATATATGTTGTTGGGGTATTTTTATAAAATCATGATTAACCATAGGAAATTCCCCCTTCTACCAGCTTCTCCTAAATTTTCTTCCAAATATTCTCTCCGCATATTTTTTCTGTTATTTTTTAACTGAAAAATTTTAATAATTTTATTTTAAACAATGTTGTGCATATTATTAAATCCATATTTTTTTTGTAATTATGCAGTTATAAGTTATTTTAATAACTTAAATCTAAAATTCACTCATAAAACAATATAGCCAAACAAAAATTACTATTGACTAACATCACTCTTAACTATTGTCATTTATAAAAATCACAATCACCTAAAATCCAAGTTGTTCATCGTTAATCTACATATGCACTAAATGTGAGCACATCTCTTAACTAAACTTTAAATCATTTATCCCCATGTACTCTCGATTTTTTTTTTAAGAAAGCTAAAAGTTATTACCTCCAATATTTAATATAAGTCTGATTGAGTTTTTTGATAGCTTAGGTAAGTAAAATAAAAAGATGTATTTATCCTTTTTTTCAAACTAATTTACGTGACTTGTATATAATCTAATAACATACATAAGTATTTCAAGATTTAGTTTATTTAATCTTTTAGAAAATCAAATTGTGGCTTATATTAATCATGGTTAGTAGTATTTTGCTTCGGTAACGGCCGTTCAAAGCATATCCCACTTTGTTGAGGGTAAGATAATGAACCTAATTTGAAGTGTGCATGGTTGGATATGAAATGAAAGCATCTCAAACAAACATGGAGCAATGGATGGTTCATTCTCTTTCTGTTCGCTTCGCAGCAGATTCGTAAATTACCAACACGTTAAGCACTGTACGTCTCATGAAGTTATTTTTTCTGTAAGAGCAGACGGATTGACCCTACTTCATCAGTTTTGCCATGTTTAAAAGAGAAGTACCTGTTCTTTTTAAAAGAGGATATAAGAATGAAGAAAACAATGTCTCTAAGAGTTGGGGCTTGCATTGGCCGGCTAACGCCAACTTTAGAAAAGGAAGGAAATAAGACATGCTAGTCATTTTGTTTTTGTTCCCATCTGGACAATGTACCCTAATCTCTGAAAATACTTAGACAGAGGAAGCAAGCACATTTCTACCTCTCCCTACCATACTCATCAAATGTCCTCGTTTCATCATACTTATCCACCACCATTTATCAACCTTGTGGTTCTCAGTCACTTGTTGAGAAGCTAGCGACTTGTTTGGTCAAAACTGTATGCTTGAGAACCAGCAGGTTTTGTGCTGCTCCTGCTTCATTACCTGCAAAGCCATACAGGGATCACATCCAGCAAAAATTGAAGGCCATATCTGTAGAGTTTCTGTTCTGGTATCATCTAATCCATTCACTAACATCTGCCTTTTGGATTGTTTTAAATGTAACAGAAAGCAGTCAGAGGATGAGCATAAAGAGATGTGCTTATATGTCAACCTGTATCACAGTTTCAAATACGCAGATTACTTGATCTCTTTTTTTCCCTTACCACTACAGTTTCTTGTGATTTCAGTATATGGCTTCTTACTGCAGTTATTGTAGCAGTTGTATTGATAATAACCATAACCGTATACATCTTGTTTCGTAAACTTTTCAAATCAGCCCACCCCAGAAATGAAGGTATGACCTGAAATATATCACAACTAGATTGATGGCATTATAGCATCAGTGAAGCTTATTATACTTCTTATGTGATCTACCTTGTAATCCATAGCAACCATGGGGGAAGTTCTGTTGAAGGACAATGCCTGCCCAAGAGTTACTCTAAAGGAAGTCTACTCTGTCACAAACCAAATGAAATGAATGTCATTTCATTGGTGAAGGAACTTCTGCTACGAATTCCCCTTTTTCCTTCTTTCTTCAAAGATGGCGATTAAGATAATTTTTTTTGGGCAATAGCAGCAAGATTTTGGCTCAATGAATTAAAAATTAGGTGTGGGAAATAAATGACCTAAATTGCTGTGAGATTGATAAATAGGTAATACTTGTATATAATCTTTACATCAGTTTAACAATCTGTCCATATTTATCTTCATTCTCGTCATCTCAACAGTTTAAGATAATGCTACAAGAGTTAAAAAATTCAAATCTCCGGTCATTTCTCCTCTAGTATTGAACATATCTAGATTTTTTATCTTACCTGTCAAAGTCTAATTTAAAAGGCCAAAGTCTTGTTGCTGATGTTTGATACCAGGGAAGGTTTATAAAGGCACAATGACAAATAATCAACATGTTAAAATAAAACACATCATCAATGATGATGGAAGCATGGAGACTTTTGTCCGAGAAATTACAAATGTATCACATATTAGACATCCAAATCTTGTCGCTCTGTTGGGTTGCTGTGTTGAGCAAGATGAATGTTTCCTTGTCTATGAACTATGCCCCAGTAGGAGCCTTTCAGAGTGGCTACTTGGTAATATTGATTTATCCCCTTATATGGTATCAAAATTTGAATTAATAATCCGTTTCATCTTTGAACTGTGAAGAATTGATAAAGTGCTTGTTTAGGAACACCGTTTCCCCAATGATACACATAAGTTAAAGGAAAATCATTTTGAAAGCTGTAAACACCATCTTGAAATCCATAAAAACCATTTTAAAATACATAAAACCATCTTGAAATCCGTAAAATACCTCAAAATTTATAAACTCCTTTCTCCGAACGAAATTCCTAAACATACACAAATTCTCCTCATCAGGCAAGAACAAGGTTCTGTCCTGGTTACAGAGGCTTCATATTGCAATTGACATTGCAAAAGGTCTTTGGTTCCTTCCTACACATCCACAAGGCTGCATCGTTCACCGTGATGTCAAGGTCATTCCTTTAAGTCTAAACGCAATCTGGAATCTCTATTCCTACTCTATTACCATTAGATATGACTAGTTCCTACATTTTCTAGCTATAACTCCCGAGGATTCCACAAAACTATGACAGAACAGTTCTAGAACTGTTGAATGATAGCAAGGTTTTCATTGAACATACGTCTGATGCAGCCAACAAACATTCTCCTGGGGCTGAAGTTTGAAGCAAAGCTTTCAGATTTTGGACTCTCTAGAGTTTTAGAGGTGGGTGAAACGTATGCTAGCTCAGAAGTGAGAGGAACCTTTGGATATGTTGATCTGAGTACCAAAGCAACCGCCGTTTAAATTCATCTGGGGATGTCTACAGCTTTTTCGTGGTACTTCTGCAGATCCTCTCCGGGAAGAAGGCTATAAATTTGAAACTCAGGAAACCCATGACTCTGAATAAAATGGTGAGGACCTACATGTCCTTAATTTTCAGTTCTATCTCATGAATTATTTATTCATTTTGATTTGATATACCTCTAGCATTTCTCAGGCAAAAGCACTCACGCGGGATGGCAGCATAACAGAATTTGTTGACCCTAAACTTCAAGGGGAGTACTCGGAAGAAGCATTTGACTTTACCTTTCGGCTTGCTCTATCATGCACAGCCCTTAACCAACAGCGTCCATCCGTGGAGCAGGTTGTCACAAGATTGAAAGAGGCCCTACTAATTTCAATGTAGGTTTCTGCAACAGACACTTCAGTTGATAATCCTTCAATTCTATGATACAGTGATTATTAGGATCGTTGGTGTAATAAAAGATAATTACTCATGAAAAGTATTCAGTTTTAAACGTACTTAGAAAAATGAATTGAAGTTTTTCTTTGATTTTCATTCGGAAAGCTTCTAATATGGTGAATAGAGAAAACTTTCTTAAACCACTTCAAGTGAGAAATAACGGTACCATTTTCTTCATAGATCGTACATAATCTCATTCGTAGGTTCCTTTCCAGATGGAACATCTTGAACATAATACTAAGTTACTAAAAATCTACAACCAAGCTGGATTTTTCAGAGAAGTAACAGCAGCCTTGATTTGCAGGTAATTACTAAGGCTATAGATTCCCCTTACTCTGCCTTGTCCACTCATCTTATACCCACCGAAAGGAATAGCTGCATCAAATACATCGTAGCAGTTTATCCACACCGTTCCAACTCTCAAAGCTCGCATCAATGTGTTGGCAGTATCCAAATTCTGAGTAAAAACTCCGGAAGCCAGACCATATGATGTTGCATTTGCCCTTTTTATTACCTCCTCAAGATCCCTATAATGTATTTCAAAAACTTAAATGAAGGTGATCCAAGAGCAGAAAGCTATTGAAGAACATGCAATTATGATTGTATAAAGATTTGTGACTAATGATTTCTAGCTTACTTGAATTTCAAGATAGTCTGCACTGGTCCAAAGATTTCATCTTTTGCTATCAACATGTTGTCCTGCCAACGTAATGACAAAATCATTTTGGTTATGTACTTCTGCTACTAGTACAGACATAGAACTCTATATTGGAAGGAAGCTCAGTACCTGGACATTTGAGAAAACGGTAGGTTGGATGTAGTAACCTTTTGAGCCAATTCTTTGACCACCAGATTCAAGAGTAGCTCCACTATCAATGCCCGATTTTATGTACTTGAGGATCTTCTCGAATTGTGTTGAATCAATCTAGAACATAAAAACAACGAATGGCATCATTTTCTGAAAGGGTCCTTCATCAGCATTTGAAGTAACAGAATGCTGTAATGAACTAAGCATAAACCTAAAATGGTTGATTGAGGGAAGAGGATAAGAGATATACCTGTGGACCTTGTTCGACCCCTCTTTTGAAAGGATCTCCAACAATACGATTGAGAGCACGGGCTTTTGCTTTTTCCACAAACTCGTCATATATGCTTTCATGTACAAATGTACGAGAGCCAGCACAACAACATTGACCCTGTGGACATTAATGAAAGAACAACTTCAACTATATTGCTGCACTTTGTGAAAACACTTGAGAATGTTTTTATGTTGTAGAGTGAATAATTTTTCAAACCTGATTAAAGAATAAAGCAGAATGTGCAGCCTCAACTGCCTCATCAACGTTAGCATCCTTGCACACAATGAAGGGAGACTTTCCACCCAGCTCCAGAGTCACTGGCTTAAAATTACTTTGTGCTGACAGTCCTAATACAATCTTGCCGGTGCCACTGGATCCTGTGAAAGCAAGCTGCCAAAATTTAAGCAGTTTTTAGTTACTCAAGTACTTTATCGTGCTAGTGTGTAAGCATTTGCTATACATCAGGAGTCTCAATTGCCCAGCCAAGTCTTTGAAAAAGCAGTTCAGTGGCTTGTTCATGAAAAATACATTAGAGGACTTGAAAAGGAGATATTCATGAGAATGAAAGTATGTTTTGGCATGGCCGACATTTCATCCATTAATATTTCCAAAAAATAACAGTAATTTCCATTCTATCAGCTAAAGTATATAAATTCCCCTCCAAATACAAGAACAAAATATAAGTTATTTGAAATTACCTTGTCAACGCCCATGTGGCTACATAGAGCTGCACCAGCGGTGGGACCATAGCCAGATATAATATTTAGAACACCAGGGGGAAGTCCAGCCTGTAGCCTCAAATACATCATTGAGGTACAATCATAAAAATGTAGATTGTAGAAGCAAGTAGAACCTAAACCTCTTAGTTCCTGTCCGTTCTCTTTTCGGTTTACTACTGAACTTTGATATCATGAGCATTATTGCCAAACAAATGTGCAGATATGATTATATGGTATTTAGACACTGAGGTTTTAATAGCTCATTACTTTGCAGAGTTAAATTACCTCATGAAATAGCTTTGAGACGAAGAGGGCAGAGAGAGGTGTCTGCTCTGCAGTTTTGAGAACAACCGTATTACCACAGGCTAAAGCAGGCCCAACCTTCCATGAATATATGAGAAGAGGGAAATTCCAGGGAATGATTTGGCCTGCTACCCCAATAGGCTCATGCAAGGTTTGGACATGGTGGGATCCATCAGATGGAACTGTGAGGCCATGAATTTTATCTGCCCAGCCTGAAGAAAAACACAGAGCATCCCCAAAGACGTCAACTTCCATACAACATTATACAATAATAATATATGATGATGGCACATGAAGCAGGACCACAGAGATCAACCTCCTACCAGCATAATATCGAAATATACGTGTCACCATAGGTACTTCAACATTCGCAGCCTGCTCATAAGGCTTCCCGTTATTCCATGTTTCAAGTGCTGCAACTTCATCATTGTGCTTCTCCAGTAAATCAGCAAAACGCAGAATTATGCGTGATCTTTCCTGGAGAAAACCATAAATTTGGATGAGATTCTTGTCTGTTAATCAACATGGAGCATTGGAACATTGTCTAGACATGTATTTTCTGTAGATTAAAAAGGATACATACATAAGCAGTCATCCTTGGCCATGGTCCCTCGTCAAAGGCCTTCCTGGCAGCAGAGACAGCACGATCCACGTCTTCCCTGTCACCTTCGGCAACAGTGGCAATTGTATCTCCTGTCCTAGGATCGAAGGTTGGGAAAGTTTTTCCTAAAAAAGGAGATGTCTATTTTTCAGTAAATACTGTTTTGTACTTGTAAATGGTTTTGATTGTGCAGGCAAGAGATCAACCAGAAGCAGCATCAACAAATTGTCCATCAATGAGAAGCTGAGTGTGATCTACTTGAACAGGTGGAGTAATAGGCTCCTCAGCCGCAGCCGCAACAGCAGCAGATTCCTGAGTTCCACTAATACCTCTGACCCACCGACGATATAAACCTGAAGATATATTCATCCAATCAAATGATACATACCAAAAGATATACAACGCTTCGCTCTCAGTTTTTCTTATTTAATTTTTTCCATTGCTCAGTTTTAATCTCACGCAGAGCCAAGAAACTTGATAACCCTGCATCCATAAAGGACATGAGGAAGAAGGTGAGGTAGTAATATTTTACCCAAACAACGTCTGGAGGCGGAAGAGGAAGAAGCGGCAGAATGAAGAATGCGAGAAGCCATGGCCTGCTTATGGAAACTAAGATGATAATATCTGGCTCGGCCGTATTCCCACTTACCTTGCTCGTGCTGCACTATGTGAAAGTCATGGAATCAATATATAAGCACTCCCATCTTGTGAGCTCTATCCCTTTTGGAGCATTAAATGTATTACACAGTGCATCACGACACTGTGTCAGGAGAAAGGACGGCCTCAAAACGATGGCAGGTCCTTGTCATTACGATGGTTACATTATTAACTCATGAACAAACTCTCTTTCTCTCATGCTTTGTAGGATTTATAGCTCCATGGACTCGCTGTGACACCTGTGACCTACCGAAAGAGTAGGATAAGTCGTGTGATTAACCGAGTTCAATGATCGCCGCCACAACAGTGGAAAGGGCGTTTCATCATATCATGAGATCTTTTAATTTTAAGATTTACATTTATCCAGATATAAAAATGAAGAAAGTTAAATATAGATTGTTGAGAATTAATGCAAGTGAAAATGCGAACAAAAATTGCAGTTGGCCATCTTGTGGGGAGTGATTGATTAGACTGGCCACTAACCAGTCAAGTGGATCACGTGAAAACGACGCTCATCTACTCCAGTAGGTCCTCTTGATCCTTGCGGCTCCATTTTTCTTTCATTCATTTTGATAATATAGATTATGGAATAAACTGACGTATCCAATACATACTCCATTATCATCGTCACTATTCAACCTAAGAGGCAAAGAGAGCAATG
>JANTPZ010001226.1:0-15073 GCA_025593235.1 Vachellia pachyceras | reverse complement strand
CACTCTTTTCTGATGTATTTGGTAAAATCTTAATTCATACATCTTTGTTTACCATTGAAGGCCTATGTTCTCCACGAGCAAGGAAAGCTTCTGGAACTGGTGGATCCGCGTCTCGGTTCAAGCTATTCCCAAGATGAAGCCATGAGAATGCTAAGTTTGGCTCTTCTCTGCACTAATCTATCTCCCACCCTCAGACCCTCCATGTCATCTGTGGTGAGCATGCTTGAGGGAAAAGCTCCAATCCAAGCACCAATAAACAAGCAGAAAGATCAAGAGGCAAGGTTGAAAGCCTTTGAGATGCTGTCATATGACAGCCAGACATCTGTAACCTCTCGAGGAAGTATGGAACAGAGAGGCAAATCAATGGATGGGCCATGGGTTGACTCCTCAGTATCTCTTACAAGCAAGGATGATTTTTCTTCATCTAGCAAGCTTCTTGAAGATTAAAATGATTGGAAACGTAGTTATAGAATATGTATTGTGTTGTAATAATTATATTTGTTTTAAAATATAGGTTTTCTTTATTTCGTTTTATTTTGAATTAAGTGATCTCATCGTATCTCAGTTTAAGGTTTTTCTTTTTGTAATGCAGGTTTAACTTGTTGAATTTTTTAATAATTGTAAGCAGAGCTCTGTAAATGAACCTTAAATTATTTTGATGCAAGAGTTATAGCTTATTGAAGTGTATGCTTAATCCTTTGCTGCTGCTGCTGCTGTTGCTGTTATATGTTGTTTGTTACCTGTAAAAAAGAATACTTCAGAAATGAAGAATTGGGAGAAGCATATTATATTAGAGAACAACAACAACAACAACAACAACAACAATTCACGTGATAAGAAGCAATGGGGTATAGAGGTTTGTTCTTAGTCATAAACAAAAAAAGATTAAAGCTATATTTGCTATAGTAATATAGATAGCTTCGAGTAGAAATATATATACTTTGAAGATGGAAAAAGAAGATAGATGGATTAGGAAACATGCATCAAAACACAAACATAGAAATTAAAGTGATGAAAGTTCATTTTCTAAATGGCATGTCTGTGTGACTTTTGAAAAAACTCATTTACGTAAATGATGTTGAAAAAGTGGTTCCATTCCTAATACAAAATTGAAAGTTCATAGCACACATCGATGCAAAAGAAGTTATCCTTTTAGACAATCGTTCTATCTTTTTTGTCTGTGGTCTGTGTGCGCGTGTGAATGAAAGGTACAAGAGGTAAGAAAGAAAAGGTAGTGCTGAAAAAGAGGAAAGGCATTGGAGACCAAAGTGGAATGAAACTGAGACAGCTTTGATGGACTTTGACCTGGCATCATCTGACCAGTAAGGCTGGTTTTGCCTTGTGGATAAGAAAAGTAAAAAGATGGAGTGAGTAGCTACAAAACAGAGAAAGCGACGAGCTTCATATGATTACTTGGAAGAAGAAAATCTCAGCCATGAGTTGTGTAATACACGAACTTTAAAAAAAAAAAAAATCTCATTGCATTTTTTAAGATTTGAGTGAATATATATAGTGAACAATTTTGAGGATGATGGTTAATACTGTAACAATATTTAATGCAAGAGTTAAATGATTTTTGCAAGAAAGTCATGAAGTTAATTAATTTATATATTTATTATTTTTTTTAAAGTCATCTGTTTGAATTATAAATAGGTATATAATTTAATTATATATCTAAATATTTTAAAATATATATTATACTTAAGTAATTTGTTTAATTCCTTTAAAAAGGATAATTAACTTTTATACTAAGGATTGGATGTGACAATTAGCTAAGAAGAGAAGTAGAGAGCTACACATATCTTGCTCTTTCCCTGATAAAAGTTATGTATAAATCATTTTGATCAATATTTTTTATCAAAATAAGAAAATATTATAATTTATTTCGTCTAAGAGTTTAAAAAAACTCTTGTTGGGCATATTGGATATATAACGAGAACAAGCCTTCTTATTTTTGGTTACACAATGTTATTGTACTTTATCAACATCAATTCTTCAATTATTCATATTTGATGCATTCTTTTTAAAAAAAATATTTTTCTAAATCAATTATATCAATCTAAATGAATGAGTTAATGTGCTTGTTTAAAAACCGTTGAAAAATGACCATTGATCAAAATGGATTTTGAAAAATAACTTTTAACTAGAATGCATTTTAATATAATGTATTTATGTTTGAATAAATGTAGGTTTATAATACATTTTAACATAATGAGAAAGAGATTTTTACTCAATATATTTAAAAAAAAAGTTACCAAACATTTAAATCTGTAAATTAACAAACTTTTTTTAACTTAAAAATGAGTTGTCAAGCACACAGACAATTGAGTATGGTACGTACGTACGAATTAAAGATGCATGCAGGGAGGGACAGGCAAGGGTTGCTGGCTGGTCCCTTTTTAATGTGGGACTTGGTCAACCCACTCTCTTATGTGCACATGTACAATAACTATTACGACTTCATGTCAATAAGAAATAGATGAGAAATTTACACCAATATATAAAATTTCAATTCATTCTCTTTCAATTTATAATATAAATTCTAAAAAATATATTTTTATAATTAATTACACATTTTAAGAGGTTACATCATCTCACGCATGTTATTGACAAGGATACTTTAAAAAAAAGTCAATACATATTTATTATAAATAACTGATTTATTAATATTTACATTCAAGTTATTTTACTGTTATTGACTGTTTGGATTAACTTATTATAATTTATTTTACAGAATTATAAATAAGCATGTAAAGGGAGTTTTATATCAATATGAGAGTGTTTTTTAAATTGGTTTTGGTTTGATTTATTATATTAACAAATGAATATAACATACCGTACTGCACTCGGGGATTCATCTCGTTATATCAATTCTTTTGTTTTCAATACAAGAGGCATATATCAAACTGTGTAAATAAGAAATCATTTCACTGCTTTCGACTCATTTAATCAATACCTTAAGGCAAATGCCTACAAACTATGAGAAAGGGGTGTGAAATTATAATTCGTGGCAAGCCATATATATTCAGAAGATGCAGTTTATGGAGATTATTATCCAATTAACGATCTCTTTTATCCCAGTAAGAGGAGTCCAAACGTAAAGGATACAGATCTGATGCTGACGTTGATGAAGCAGCACACAGTTCATCCACTGATCTCCCTTGTTCTTCAATCTCAGTTACCTTATTATCTTCTTCCATCTGTCTGTATAACATCCTCATTGTCTCCAACTTCTTCTCGTCCAATACCTCACTCGACTCTGAAACTATCTCCTCAACCACACTTTTGCCTTCGAGCATGCTCACCACAGAAGACATGGTAGGCCTCAGTGCTGGGGTCACATTGGTGCATAGGAGAGCCACTTGGATCATCACCGTTACTTCTTCCTTGTCAAAGTTTGAACCCAACCTTTGATCAGCTAACTCTAGTAATTCTCCTTTTGCTTTCAAGATACGTGCCTGGTGGTGAAATCAAAATCTACAGTTAAACTAATTTCGTTGACATTGAATTGAACGTTAAAAATTTCAGCAGAATGTGAAAGAATCCTGTGATTATGGTTTTATTAGCATTCTTTTCTGGTGTTCACGCGCTGAATACACTTAAAAAAAGTTCAAGATGTTGGATGCATCATAAAATACTTTAACATACTGAATGAATTTAAAAACATACTTTAAGGTGTTGAAGGTAAAAAAAGATGTACTTAAAAAATATTTTAGGGTATTGAATGTATAATAAAATATTTTAAATTGCTTGATGCACTTAACCCAAACAGTAAAAAAAACTGATGAAAGTTGTTTACATATTTTGATCATTATATTGTGCAATGGCATTGAAAAGGGATGTTCTTTTTTTTTCCCGGTGAAATGAAAAGGATGTTCTGCTAGCAGATGGAAAATGAAAAAAAAAAAAAACAATGTGCCCCTTGTACTGTAGATTGACTTGATGATCACTAGCTAGATATAGCTTGAGAATATTTTACCCAGTCAAGAAGATAGATTGCTTCCTCCTTTGCCCGGTGAATGGTGTTGACCCTCCCACTAACAATTTCCAATGCAACAATTCCAAAACTATAAATATCTGCTTTGTCGGTTAAATAACCATGCATTGCATATTCATGTGCCATATACCTACTGCAAAAATAGTACAAATCAGAATCCAATATATATTTTGGTCCATTATAGGTTGAAAGCTTCCGAGATGATGTGCTAGCACAACTCTTCATAATTCAATGACATCATATTTACCAATAAAATTCCAACAAGAAGTTTGTTTAAAAGAAGGAACTCACTAGGTGCCAGCAATTCGAGTGCTTATGTGGGTATTGTCCTCTTCAACAAGTTTGGCCAAACCAAAATCTGATATTTTAGGGTTGAGATCTTTATCAAGTAGCACATTGGTAGCCTTGATGTCTCTATGAACAATCTTCAATCTTGATTCTTCATGGAGGTACGCCAAACCTCTAGCAATCCCAACACAAATTTTGTGTCTTATTGACCAATCTAATTTTAATCGGAATTCTTCTGAACCTTCGTTTGTGAACGTAACAACAATTAGACGAACATTACCATGTGGCTAAGCATATACTTGTAAGATATTGGATAATTACAAATTGAACAAGCAGAAAGATGTTTAATAATTTACCAAATAAGGCACGAGCAAGACTGTTGTTCTCCATGAACTCATATATTAACAGCAATTGATCTCCTTCAACACAACAGCCATAAAGCTTAACAAGATAGGGATGCTGCAAAGCCGAAATCATGCCTATTTCATTTATAAATTCACGATTCCCTTGCTTTGATTTGGTAGATAGCTGCTTAACTGCAATTATTGTGCCATTTGGGAGGATACCCTGCAATTTTGGATATGATATAGAAGCTATAAGAAAGTTAAAAATAGATTTTCAAGTAAATAAGAACTGCAAAGGCATTTGATCAAGCATGCAATTAATAAAACATGTCATGTGCGGTATAACCTTGAAAACAGGACCAAACCCTCCTTCTCCGATCTTATTAACTATATTAAAGTTGTTGGTTGCTGCTTTGATTTCCTTGAAGGTGAATATACCAGTTCTAAGATCTAAACCTTGAAGATCTGTTGAGTAAAAGAAAACAAAAATCAGAGAGCTGGAATTTTCATCAAATTTTGAGTCACAGTGGTTCAAGATCATGCATGAGGAAAATAATTGACATCTTAAAATAAGTCACACACCAAAATCCATACTACATGAAAGGATCTGAGTTTTTACAGACAAAAAGATCTGTTTTTTACATGAAAGGATTGGTTAGCATGATAGCAGTAATTGCTTTATAAGTACCTTTAGCCAATGAACTCCTTCTGTGACCTATACAGCCTCTCCACCAAAGTATACCAAATGCCAAGATCACAATAACAGCTCCAGCTGCAACCACAATTCCTACCACAGCCCCCGGAGATAGTCCGTCTGGAAAGTCTGTTGATTTTAATTAATGGAACGGTTTTATGTAATAGACGATGGAAGTGATATGCACGTAGATGGAAGCAGAAAATTTGAATCCTACATACCAGATTCCGCGGAGATGGCTGATATAAGCGGACCATATACGGATTTATACGGAATAGCAGTTGTCCCTTTGCCAGCCCAATATAATCTAATCTCCAAGCTATTATTAGTGACAACAGCAGTGAATTGTTTTATTTTCACCTTCCCTACTCCTCCTGCTTCTTCAGCAATGTTGAAGTTATCTAGCACCCTCGTTCCCTGCCAAATTTCGACCCAAACCTTAACGCTTCATGATGATGGCTACTTCATTTGGGGGAAGGATGTAACGTAGAAATTCTATATGCATGTTTGTGTAATATTAACATAAAGCATGTAAAAGTGTCGATCCTGTCTAATTAAGTCGCTGAAAGTGTTTGTCCAATTCAGTATCAGATGTGAGAGGGTGTGTGACAATTGACAAGAAAGATTAGGGCAGAAAAATGATGCTGGCGTGGCATGCATGTACGTACCTGAATGTAGACGTCAAACAAACGCCTTCCGAGGCTGCTGTAAGTTTGATCATCGGTGAACATTATCTCAGCGAAATGGAGGTTCACTTTATATCTTCCATTTTCCAGGCAAAATCCATAATAAGTCAGAGAAATAGGAGTAACACGAGCATTCATATACAGGTCAGCATCGCTCATAGAAAGCCTAGACTTGGTTGAATAGATATGGTAGTCCGAAGTATCATTAGTATCCAAGTAATAGCCAGTGCTGCTAAATGCCCAGTTTCTAGCGTTGTTTAATCTAGCCGGTCCACCTTTATCCTCATCACCTTCATATCTTTTACCTCCATTCACGGTTACCGTACCTCCACCACAATTTATATAGAGAGAGCGCGATACTGGAACACGTAAAATAGGGTGAGTCGCCGTTGAAATGAACCGATGCTAAGTAAGGAACTTACATTCAAAAGAATAGTTTGAAAGAGGCTCCGTCAAATATTCAAATAATACAGCTGAGTGGTAAAACAAGGTTTTTGACGATATACAAAGTAGTAGTATGGTGTGTAGCCTATGGTAGTACATGGATCCTCAAATTAAAGTCGCTACAAAATCCACACACACACACACTCCAAATGCTAAAGCGCAACGGTGAGAATGTGAGATACCGAGATCGAAAAATTATGGCTAAGAAAAGTTATACATGAACTTACTTTGAAGACAGCTATCTCTTCCTAGACACGTGGGCATTCCTCTGAGAGTCAGGTGAGAAGGGAATAAAAAAGACAAAAAAGATTTAAAAGCGACATATAGTAATGAAAGTATAGCACATGTGTGTGTGTGCGCGCGCCCGCATTTTTAGCTGATAAAACTTACGACTTGTTGCCCATTGATGAGCTTGCAAAGACGTTCCTGTGGCATGTGAGGGATTGGTATGGATCAGATAGGATTTTAATTAAATGCTTTGTGTGTGTGTAGGTTTGTTGGCTCGCGTGCTGAAGAACACTTACACTTTATCTTTTGGTGAACAAAGCTGCTGCGAGTTTTCAGTACTGGTGAAGTTATTGTATGAAAGATCTCTGTGTACAAGTAAAAATAGATATTTCAAAATCGTGAAAAGATGCAAGAATATTATATATATAAACAAACCGAATACATCAGCTTCCAAATTCACAAGTGTGATTCAATGAATAAATGAGCAATAATCGAAGTTCATGTCCATGAGCAGAAAAGTTCGAAAATGAAAGAGTTCAGTAAGGTACACTAAGGAAACTCTCAACAGCCCTCTTAAATACAAGCCATCAGTTCAGTAAAGCACCCTAATTAATTGCTCCTGTCAAAGGACTTTCTAATTAATTGCTCATGTCAAAGATTTTTTTTTTTTTTTTACGACGGTGACCAGATAAGATATGAAGTATTGAATTTTATTTAGGGCTTTTCAAATAGAACTCACATGTTAACCTTGTTCCTCTCCTTAAATATCCATCGAGGTATTGGTCCAGTGAGCAGGTTTCCTGTCAAAAATCTACCCAAAAAGAACTTTATAAAAAAGATGATTTGTAGAATGGATTAATTTCTAAGAAAATGAAAGAAGCCCCACATTGGTATATATATTTTTCAAGCGAAAAATCGATATATCATACATTAGAAGAAGAAAATAAAAAGGATATTTCTTACATGTAGCGACGATCTGTTAAGTTTTCAAAGGTGTTTGGAATCTCTCCACTTAATTTGTTGAAACTCAAGTCCCTGCAAATATATATATACGTGTAGTACCCACACACATGTAAAATAATGTCTTAAGAAATGTAAAAGGATACCGAAATTAATAATGCTCCATTCGTTTATTATTATTATAAGGCCTTTTTAATTAACATACGAGCTCATGAAGATAAAATTTGTTCGTAAGTTGATATTTTAAATTTTCCCCCCAAAGTTCACCCTCTTAATGTCTAATCTCAATATGTTATTTATTTGTATTCTTACGAGTATTTTAAATAACAAAGTATTAGTTACTCTTAAAATTATGTAGAACACCATATAAATTAAAATATATGATTTGAAAAATTAGTACTTTCTTTTTTGCCCAGAGAAAAAATAGTACTATATTAATACTATACTGAGTAACGTATATAATGAGTTTAAAAGTTTAAGGGTTTGTTTCCCATCACTTCCTGAAACATAAGTTTTGTCCAAATATAAAAATTTTTTAAAAAATTTATTTTCGTTACAAAATTTCGGTTTTAAAACCTAGGTTTTCTCCTTCCTATTTTTTTTCTTTCTCTTTTATCTTTTCTACTTTTTCTCTTTCCTCTTTCATACTTTTCATTCTTTCTTTTTCATCTTTCCTACCCACTTTTTTGCCTCGAAATTCGTAAAAGCTAAAAACTTCTCAAACATATTTCACTTTTCAAAACCTAGGTTTTGCATCGAAATTTGTAAAAGTTATTTTCCAAAATCAATTCTCTAAAATCTAGGTTTTACCTCGGAATCTGTAAAAGCTATTTTCAAAATAGTTTCCAAACAAGCCCTAAAGCATTTCATGTCATTTTAAAAATTATTACCCTTCATTTTCGAATATGTCTTTTTGAAAAAAAAAAAAAAAAGGTTGTTTCATTTCATGTCATTTGAAAAGTCGAAAGCAATTTTCAATTATAAGAACCATTGATCAAAGTGAGATGGATTTCCGCCATTTATTTAACCAGAAAATCTCGAGTATATTTTGAAAGTGGGAGAATACTAAAACAAAGTTACAATTTCCTTTTCAATTTTTTTATTCCCATTTCTTGAGTACCCTACAGATCGAACAAGGGAGATATAGTTCAAGTTTTTTAAGGAAATAAATGATAAATTTTTTTTTGGCAGAAAATGAGCACTTACATTTTATCCATAATTGTCATATTCCCAAGATATTCATGTATTGTTCCATTAATACTGCAATTCCTCAGTATCCTGTGATACGATCAGATTGACAGTGATGAATAGACACAAGTACTTCTCATGTTTAATACTCAAAAGGTGAAACAGAGTTAAGAATCCATATGATCAAAACAATTCAACTCACAGACTACGCAACGATGTCAAGATATTATCAAGTTGTGGCAAAGGAAAATATTCAGATCCATGCAGGTCAGTAATTACCCTGTGTATGTCATTTTCAATCGTAGTCAAAACACAATATTACAGTGCAAATCATCTTTTAAAACCTTCTCTTACAATGGAAATCATCACACCATACTTACAACTCTTCCAGATAATTCATAAGTGAGAACATTGCTGAGGGAATTGGCCCACTTAAACCACTCCCATAAATCCTCCTGACAAAATAAAAAATCGATGATTCAGATTAAGGGCATCGAGTGGTTCAAAAGTTGATCCTTTTTCTTTTTTGGGGTGGGGGGAGCAAGAGAGAGTTCCTTAGTTACATTCTTCGGAGACTTGTCCAGTTCTGAATGAAATCAGGTATCTTCCCAGAAAATTGATTGTCACCAATTCCACTGCCATTCATATGCGGCGCAAGCAGGAAAAGTTATTGTGAGTTTAGACTTTTGAACAGAAATAAACAGCAGAGTTTAGTGATCAGGGTCAATGCAATTAATGAGAGTGTGATAAAAGAGGAAGCTACAATTCTCGCATTGCCGTGAGCTTGGCTAATGTAGGGGGTAACGCTCCAGTAAAATTATTGGAGTTAAGCAGCCTAGGTTGACAACAACAGATCATGAACATAAGCAAATGGGAATCAAATTTCAAAGCAGTGTCAATCAACGAGCACAATGACAGATTGAAATTTGGAGACTGCATAGAAGAAAACAATCAAAGGAGTAAAACGTCCCAATTAAGAAGTTAAAAATGGCAAATCAAAACAGGGGCTTACAGTCTGTCAATCCTGGTGAGACTCCCAAGCTCCGGGGGAAGACTTCCAGAAAACTGATTGAACTCCAAGTCCCTATCCATTTTAGGTCAAGTTAATTTCCACCAAACTTTCATGAAATTAGAAAAGGGGGGACGGTTCGCTGAGATTGTAATTGATGGAACTCACAAACTCTGGAGGGTGGAAATGTTTCCTATCTCTCGTGGGATTGGACCCGTCAGCCGATTTCCAAAAACCGAACTAGCGTAATTAAGAACAATGCATAATCAGAATCTTGTTGAATTACACGAAATCTAATCTCAGATTCTCCATAATCAAAATCAAAATGTGAGAGAGGGGAGAGCACATGTTGATAAGTTGCATGGAGCCCCATTCTGGAGGGATTGTGCCGCTAAGGTAATTGCGAGTGAGATCACTGCGCGCACAAAAGAGAAAGAAATCAACTGATCGGTGAAAGAAGAGCAGTGTTAGTTCATGTTTGAGAAACACGTACATTTCTTCAAGGTAAGGTAGCCTCGTCAATTCTGGCGGCAGAGTCCCCGTGAGATTTTGTGATTTCAGTCGACTGCTCATTCATTCCGCGCCATGAAGTGGAAGATTGTCAAATTAAACAACAACAACAACAACTAACGTTGCTTCGGGGTAAATTTGTATATGAAGCCATTGCGGAAACTGATAAAGGAAAAGAAGCCAGGTGGGGGTGTGTGTGTGAGAGAGAGAAAGAGAGAGATGTACATGTGGGTAACATGATAAAAACCATCATCACCAACAGAAGAGTTGCAGACGAAAGCAGTATCTTTTTGGTCTATAGTCCAGTTACGATTTCCACTACATGGATCTACGTTCAAGTCCCAATCCTTCTTTCCCAGCTTCCCAGCTATATCTCTCAAGGCTTCCACTATAAACATATATATATATATATATATTTATATATAGAGAGATGATAAGATTCACAGAGATATATACACACACAATCCAGTTACATGTCTGTGTTCACACACACACACACACCTTCATCTGGTAAAGTGGCTCCGAGGGCAAGAGTGGAGAAGGAGCAAGAGAGAAGGAGCACAACAAGGCAACAATGATATTGAGAACAACTTATTGTGGAGTGCTTCATGATGCTTCTCCTTACTGGAGCTTCTGCCTGTTGAGAGCTTCAGATGGATTCATTTTGATTATAAATAGGCGATGTAGAGATGCTACTTCTCATAATAGACGGCTGGATCTGAGTTAAACCAACGGATGGGATCGAGTGATTGAATGGATGGTCTAAATCTGTGCACGAAGAGAAGGAGAAGATGGGCCCCACGACCCCTCGACGCAAGAGGATGAGGTTGACTTGACTTGAATTAATGTAGCAGCCATGGAGTCAATGAGTCCACGGAAGTTTCAATAGCCTTAAAATTTCATTTACTCTATTTTTAAATTTAATAACTTTTTAATTTTATTAATATTTACGGAATTACGGTGTATCTATTCATTTTCTTCCATTTTGTAAGTAACATCTACCCAAATCAAGTAAAACGAATTGATAGTTAAAATCAATAAATACGTGGGAAATATAACTTTTTTTTTGTAAGCATACCATTATTTATGAAAATGAAAAAAATATATAAGAGAGTCATGCAATTAATTAAATGGAAAAAATGAAAAATATGCATTAAATTCTTAGATAAAGGAATTTTTTTGCTTATATGTAAGACCGGTCCATGAAAAGAATGTTACTTATAAATAAGATATAAGTATTGGATTTAACTGATTCATCATTTTTTTCAAAGTAATTTGCTTGAATTTAACTGATATAAAATATAATAATAGATCTAAGTATTTTAGAATATAAATTATATATAAATAATTTTTTAAATTTTTTAATTTTTTTAAAATATCAATTAACTCTTATATTAAATATTAAAAGTAGTAACCGACAACGAGGAGAAAACTGAAGAAAAATAGGGAGCTACCCATGTGCCATGTGTCTCTCTGTCACCTTGTTGTCGCTTTCCCTTGTAAGAGTCGGTGTGATATTGGTTTGGAACAACGTTTTCAAAATATAAATGCACTTTGAACAATATTTTTCTGTAAAACGAGATAATCTCTTCCACATATTTATCTCGACTTACGTAAAAGTGTTTCTCTATCATTTCTCAAACGGGCAAACTGTGAATAAATCATTTTGATATGTAGTTTTTTGGGCATGTTGATATATAACAAAACAGCAAGTTCTCTTATTTGGTTGAATTAATTACATGAATTATATTTGATCTGTTTGAAAAAATGGTAGAGAAATGCTTTTACACAAATAAAGATAAATATGTGAAGGAAATTATCTTAATTTTTATAAAAATACTGTTGAATATACTTTTACAGGGAACAAAGCTTACCCAAATACTAGCATTGAGTCCGTTTGAAAAAGTGTTAGAAAATTACTTTTATGCAAATCGAGATAAATATGTAAAAAAAATTATCTCATTTTACAAAAAAATACTGTTAAATAAATTTTTAAATAAAAATTAAATGTTTTCAAATAAATATATCGTTATCATTTATCAACAACCATTCTCCAATTACTCATATTAGATGCATTCCTTTAAAAAAATTATTTTTCTACATCAGTCATGTCAATGTACGTGAATGAGTTAACATGTGATGGAGCATCGTACGTACGAAGCAAAGAAGCATGCAGGGACAAGCAAGAGCTGCTGGTTGGTCCCTTTTTATTAACATTAGTGTGACTTGGTCAGCCCACTCACTTATATGCACACGTATAACCATTACGACTTCATGTCAATAAGAAATGGATGAGAAATTTACATCAATCCTAGACATAAAATTTTAATTTATTCTCTTAAAATTTATACAATAAATTTTAAAAATATATTTTTTATAGTTATACCAAAAGATAGTTCACATAGATATTATTTATAAAAATGTTTTAAAAAAGTCAATACCTATTTATTATAAATAACTCATTTATTAATATCCACGGTTTAGTTATTTAAGTATCAATGAGTGTTTGGACTAGCTTATTCTAATTTATTTTAATGTATTCTAAATAAATATGAAAAGGAAGTTTTATCTCTGAAAGTGTTTTAAATTGGTTTTAGATTCATTTATTATGTTAAGGAATGATTATAATATACCATACTATAATCGGTGATTCATCTTGTTATATCAAAGCGTCTACTTTTAATACAAGAGGCATATATCAAACTATGTAAAGAAGAAATCATTTCACTGCTTTCGACTCATTTAATCAATCCCCTAAAGCAAATGCCTACAAACTATGAGAAAGGGGTGTGAAATTATATATAATTCGTGGCAAGCCATATTTATCCAGAAGATGCATTTATGGAGATTATTATCTAATTAACGATCTCTTTTATCCCAGTAAGAGGAGTCCAAACGTAAAGGATACAGATCTGATGCTGATGTTGATGAAGCAGCACACAGTTCATCCACTGATCTCCCTTGTTCTTCAATCTCAGTTACCTTATTATCTTCTTCCATCTGTCTGTATAACATCCTCATTGTCTCCAACTTCTTCTCGTCCAATACCTCACTTGACTCTGAAACTATCTCCTCAACCACACTTTCGCCTTCGAGCATGCTCACCACAGAAGACATGGTAGGCCTCAGTGCTTGGGTCACATTGGTGCATAGGAGAGCCACTTGGATCATCACCATTACTTCTTCCTTGTCAAAGTTTGAACCCAACCTTAGATCAACTAGCTCTAGTAATTCTCCTTTTGCTTTCAAGATACGTGCCTGGTGGTGAAATCAAAATCTACAGTTAAACTAATTTCGTTTTGACATTGAATTGAACGATAAAAATTTCAGCAGAATGTGAAAGAATCCTGTGATTACGGTTTTATTAGCATTCTTTTCTGGTGTTCACGTGCTGAACACACTTAAAAAAAGTTCAAGATGTTGGATGCATCATAAAATACTTTAACATACTGAATACATTTAAAAAATACTTTAAGGTGTTGAATGTAAAAAAAAAAAGATGTAATTACATATTTTGATCATTGTGCAATGGCATTGAAAAGTGATGTTCTGCTAGCAGATGAAAAATGAAAAAAAAAAAAAAAATTTGCCCCTTGTACTGTTGACGTTGTGAACATAGAAATGACTTGATGATCACTATCTAGATATAGCTTGAGAATATTTTACCCAGTCAAGAAGATAGATTGCTTGCTCCTTTGCCCGGTGAATGGTGTTGACCCTCCCACTAACAATTTCCAAAGCAACAATTCCAAAACTATAAACATCTGCTTTGTCGGTTAAATAACCATGCATTGCATATTCAGGTGCCATATACCCACTGCAAAAATAGTAAAAATTAGAGTCCAATGTATATTTTAGTTCATTATAGGTTGAAAACTTCTGAGATGATGTGCTAGCACAATTCTTCATAGTTCACTGACATCATATTTACCAATAAAATTCCAACAAGAGGTTTGTTTAAAATAAGGAACTCACTAAGTGCCAGCAATTCGAGTGCTTATGTGAGTATTATCCTCTTCAACAAGTTTGGCCAAACCAAAGTCTGATATCTTAGGGTTGAGATCTTTATCAAGTAGCACATTAGTTGCCTTGATGTCTCTATGAACAATCTTCAATCTTGATTCTTCATGGAGGTATGCCAAACCTCTAGCAATTCCAACACAAATTTTGTGTCTTATTGACCAATCTAATTTTAATCGGAATTCTTCTGAACCTTCGTTTGTGAACGTAACAACAATTAGACAAACATTACCATGTGGCCAAGCATATACTTGTAAGATATTGGATAATTACGAATTAAACAAGCACGCAGAAAGATCTTTAGCAATTTACCAAATAAGGCACGAGAAGACTGTTGTTCTCCATGAACTCATATATTAACAGCAATTGATCTCCTTCAACACAACAGCCATAAAGCTTAACAAGATAGGGATGCTGCAAAGCCGAAATCATGCCTATTTCATTTATAAATTCACGATTCCCTTGCTTTGATTTGGTAGATAGCTGCTTAACTGCAATTATTGTGCCATTTGGGAGGATACCCTGCAATTTTGGATATGATATAGAAGTTATAAGAAAGTTAAAAATAGATTTTCAAGTAAATAAGAACTGCAAAGGCATTTGATCGAGCATGCAATTAATAAAACATGTCATGTGCGGTATAACCTTGAAAACAGGACCAAACCCTCCTTCTCCGATCTTATTAACTATATTAAAGTTGTTGGT